>CATOUR010000738.1:0-39366 GCA_951848785.1 Callosobruchus maculatus | reverse complement strand
CTAACCTAACCTAACCTAACCTAACCTAACCTAACCTAACCTAACCTAACCTAACCTAACCTAACTAACCTAACCTAACCTAACCTAACCTAACCTAACCTAACCTAACCTAACCTAACCTAACCTAACCTAACCTAACCTAACCTAACCTAACCTAACCTAACCTAACCTAACCTAACCTAACCTAACCTAACCTAACCTAACCTAACCTAACCTAACCTAACCTAACCTAACCTAACCTAACCTAACCTAACCTAACTAACCTAACCTAACCTAACCTAACCTAACCTAACCTAACCTAACCTAACCTAACCTAACCTAACCTAACCTAACCTAACCTAACCTAACCTAACCTAACCTAACCTAACCTAACCTAACCTAACCTAACCTAACCTAACCTAACCTAACCTAACCTAACCTAACCTAACCTAACCTAACCTAACCTAACCTAACCTAACCTAACCTAACCTAACCTAACCTAACCTAACCTAACCTAACCTAACCTAACCTAACCTAACCTAACCTAACCTAACCTAACCTAACCTAACCTAACCTAACCTAACCTAACCTAACCTAACCTAACCTAACCTAACCTAACCTAACCTAACCTAACCTAACCTAACCTAACCTAACCTAACCTAACCTAACCTAACCTAACCTAACCTAACCTAACCTAACCTAACCTAACCTAACCTAACCTAACCTAACCTAACCTAACCTAACCTAACCTAACCTAACCTAACCTAACCTAACCTAACCTAACCCAACCTAACCTAACCTAACCTAACCTAACCTAACCTAACCTAACCTAACCAACCTAACCTAACCTAACCTAACCTAACCTAACCTAACCTAACCTAACCTAACTCAACCTAACTCAACCTAACCTAACCTAACTTTGACTTGCCCGGACTTGACTTGCCCTGACGTGAATTGCCCGGACTTGACTTGCCCCGACTTGACTTGCCCTGACTTGACCTGCCCTGACTTGACTTGCCCTGACTTGACTTGCCCTGACTTGACTTGACTTGCCCTGACTTGACTTGACTTACCCGGACTTGACTTACCCGGACTTGACTTACCCGGACTTGACTTGCCCGGACTTGACTTGCCCTGACTTGACTTGCCCGGACCTGACTTGCCCGGACTTGACTTGCCCGGACTTGACTTGCCCTGACTTGACTTGCCCTGACTTGACTTGCCCTGACTTGACTTGCCCGGACTTGACTTGCCCTGACTTGACTTGCCCTGACTTGACTTGCCCGGACTTGACTTACCCGGACTTGACTTGCCCGGACTTGACTTGCCCTGACTTGACTTGCCCGGACTTGACTTGCCCGGACTTGACTTGCCCTGACTTGACTTGCCCTGACTTGACTTGCCCTGACTTGACTTGCCCGGACTTGACTTGCCCGGACTTGACTTGCCCGGACTTGACTTGCCCGGACTTGACTTGCCCTGACTTGACTTGCCCTGACTTGACTTGCCCTGACTTGACTTGCCCGGACTTGACTTGCCCGGACTTGACTTGCCCGGACTTGACTTGCCCGGACTTGACTTGCCCTGACTTGACTTGCCCTGACTTGACTTGCCCTGACTTGACTTGCCCGGACTTGACTTGCCCGGACTTGACTTGCCCGGACTTGACTTGCCCGGACTTGACTTGCCCTGACTTGACTTGCCCTGACTTGACTTGCCCGGACTTGACTTGCCCTGACTTGACTTGCCCTGACTTGACTTGCCCTGACTTGACTTGCCCTGACTTGACTTGCCCTGACTTGACTTGACTTGCCCTGACTTGACTTGCCCGGACTTGACTTGCCCGGACTTGACTTGCCCGGACTTGACTTGCCCGGACTTGACTTGCCCGGACTTGACTTGCCCTGACTTGACTTGCCCGGACTTGACTTGCCCTGACTTGACTTGACTTACCCGGACTTGACTTGCCCGGACTTGACTTGCCCGGACTTGACTTGCCCTGACTTGACTTGCCCTGACTTGACTTGCCCTGACTTGACTTGACTTACCCGGACTTGACTTACCCGGACTTGACTTGCCCGGACTTGACTTGCCCTGACTTGACTTGCCCGGACCTGACTTGCCCGGACTTGACTTGCCCGGACTTGACTTGCCCTGACTTGACTTGCCCTGACTTGACTTGCCCTGACTTGACTTGCCCTGACTTGACTTGCCCGGACTTGACTTGCCCTGACTTGACTTGCCCTGACTTGACTTGCCCGGACTTGACTTACCCGGACTTGACTTGCCCGGACTTGACTTGCCCTGACTTGACTTGCCCGGACTTGACTTGCCCGGACTTGACTTGCCCTGACTTGACTTGCCCTGACTTGACTTGCCCTGACTTGACTTGCCCGGACTTGACTTGCCCGGACTTGACTTGCCCGGACTTGACTTGCCCGGACTTGACTTGCCCTGACTTGACTTGCCCTGACTTGACTTGCCCGGACTTGACTTGCCCTGACTTGACTTGCCCTGACTTGACTTGCCCTGACTTGACTTGCCCTGACTTGACTTGCCCTGACTTGACTTGACTTGCCCTGACTTGACTTGCCCGGACTTGACTTGCCCGGACTTGACTTGCCCGGACTTGACTTGCCCGGACTTGACTTGCCCGGACTTGACTTGCCCTGACTTGACTTGCCCTGACTTGACTTGCCCTGACTTGACTTGACTTGCCCTGACTTGACTTACCCGGACTTGACTTGCCCGGACTTGACTTGCCCTGACTTGACTTGCCCGGACTTGACTTGCCCGGACTTGACTTGCCCGGACTTGACTTGCCCTTGACTTGCCCTGACTTGACTTGACTTGCCCTGACTTGACTTACCCGGACTTGACTTGCCCGGACTTGACTTGCCCTGACTTGACTTGCCCGGACTTGACTTGCCCGGACTTGACTTGCCCGGACTTGACTTGCCCTGACTTGACTTGCCCTGACTTGACTTGCCCTGACTTGACTTGCCCTGACTTGACTTGCCCGGACTTGACTTGCCCTGACTTGACTTGCCCTGACTTGACTTGCCCGGACTTGACTTACCCGGACTTGACTTGCCCGGACTTGACTTGCCCTGACTTGACTTGCCCGGACTTGACTTGCCCGGACTTGACTTGCCCTGACTTGACTTGCCCTGACTTGACTTGCCCTGACTTGACTTGCCCTGACTTGACTTGCCCTGACTTGACTTGCCCGGACTTGACTTGCCCTGACTTGACTTGCCCGGACTTGACTTGCCCTGACTTGACTTGCCCTGACTTGACTTGACTTGCCCTGACTTGACTTGCCCTGACTTGACTTGACTTGCCCTGACTTGACTTACCCGGACTTGACTTGCCCGGACTTGACTTGCCCGGACTTGACTTACCCGGACTTGACTTGCCCGGACCTGACTTGCCCGGACTTGACTTGCCCTGACTTGACTTGCCCTGACTTGACTTGCCCTGACTTGACTTGCCCTGACTTGACTTGACTTGCCCTGACTTGACTTGACTTACCCGGACTTGACTTACCCGGACTTGACTTGCCCGGACTTGACTTGCCCGGACTTGACTTGCCCTGACTTGACTTGCCCGGACCTGACTTGCCCGGACTTGACTTGCCCGGACTTGACTTGCCCTGACTTGACTTGCCCGGACTTGACTTGCCCGGACTTGACTTGCCCGGACTTGACTTGCCCTGACTTGACTTGCCCTGACTTGACTTGCCCTGACTTGACTTGCCCTGACTTGACTTGACTTGCCCTGACTTGACTTGCCCTGACTTGACTTGACTTGCCCTGACTTGACTTACCCGGACTTGACTTGCCCGGACTTGACTTGCCCGGACTTGACTTGCCCGGACTTGACTTGCCCTGACTTGACTTGCCCTGACTTGACTTGCCCTGACTTGACTTGCCCTGACTTGACTTGACTTGCCCGGACTTGACTTACCCGGACTTGACTTGCCCGGACCTGACTTGCCCGGACTTGACTTGCCCTGACTTGACTTGCCCTGACTTGACTTGCCCTGACTTGACTTGCCCTGACTTGACTTGACTTGCCCTGACTTGACTTACCCGGACTTGACTTGCCCGGACTTGACTTGCCCGGACTTGACTTGCCCGGACTTGACTTGCCCGGACTTGACTTGCCCTGACTTGACTTGCCCTGACTTGACTTGCCCGGACTTGACTTGCCCTGACTTGACTTGCCCTGACTTGACTTGCCCGGACTTGACTTGCCCTGACTTGACTTGACTTGCCCTGACTTGACTTGCCCTGACTTGACTTGCCCTGACTTGACTTGCCCTGACTTGACTTGACTTGCCCTGACTTGACTTGCCCTGACTTGACTTGCCCTGACTTGACTTGCCCTGACTTGACTTGACTTGCCCTGACTTGACTTGCCCGGACTTGACTTGCCCGGACTTGACTTGCCCTGACTTGACTTGCCCGGACTTGACTTGCCCTGACTTGACTTGCCCTGACTTGACTTGCCCGGACTTGACTTGCCCGGACTTGACTTGCCCGGACTTGACTTGCCCGGACTTGACTTGCCCTGACTTGACTTGACTTACCCGGACTTGACTTGCCCTGACTTGACTTGCCCTGACTTGACTTGACTTGCCCTGACTTGACTTGCCCTGACTTGACTTGACTTGCCCTGACTTGACTTACCCGGACTTGACTTGCCCGGACTTGACTTGCCCGGACTTCACTTGCACGGACTTGACTTGCCCTGACTTGACTTGACTTGCCCTGACTTGACTTGCCCTGACTTGACTTGCCCTGACTTGACTTGCCCTGACTTGACTTGACTTGCCCTGACTTGACTTGCCCTGACTTGACTTGCCCTGACTTGACTTGCCCTGACTTGACTTGACTTGCCCTGACTTGACTTGCCCGGACTTGACTTGCCCGGACTTGACTTGCCCTGACTTGACTTGCCCGGACTTGACTTGCCCTGACTTGACTTGCCCTGACTTGACTTGCCCGGACTTGACTTGCCCGGACTTGACTTGCCCGGACTTGACTTGCCCGGACTTGACTTGCCCGGACTTGACTTGCCCTGACTTGACTTGCCCTGACTTGACTTGCCCTGACTTGACTTGCCCTGACTTGACTTGCCCGGACTTGACTTGCCCTGACTTGACTTGCCCTGACTTGACTTACCCGGACTTGACTTGCCCGGACTTGACTTGCCCTGACTTGACTTGACTTGCCCTGACTTGACTTGCCCTGACTTGACTTGCCCTGACTTGACTTGCCCTGACTTGACTTGACTTGCCCTGACTTGACTTGCCCTGACTTGACTTGCCCTGACTTGACTTGCCCTGACTTGACTTGACTTGCCCTGACTTGACTTGCCCGGACTTGACTTGCCCGGACTTGACTTGCCCTGACTTGACTTGCCCGGACTTGACTTGCCCTGACTTGACTTGCCCTGACTTGACTTGCCCGGACTTGACTTGCCCGGACTTGACTTGCCCGGACTTGACTTGCCCGGACTTGACTTGCCCTGACTTGACTTGACTTACCCGGACTTGACTTGCCCTGACTTGACTTGCCCTGACTTGACTTGACTTGCCCTGACTTGACTTGCCCTGACTTGACTTGACTTGCCCTGACTTGACTTACCCGGACTTGACTTGCCCGGACTTGACTTGCCCGGACTTCACTTGCACGGACTTGACTTGCCCTGACTTGACTTGCCCTGACTTGACTTGCCCTGACTTGACTTGACTTGCCCTGACTTGACTTGCCCTGACTTGACTTGCCCTGACTTGACTTACCCGGACTTGACTTGCCCGGACTTGACTTGCCCGGACTTGACTTGCCCGGACTTGACTTGCCCGGACTTGACTTGCCCGGACTTGACTTGCCCGGACTTGACTTGCCCGGACTTGACTTGCCCTGACTTGACTTGCCCGGACTTGACTTGCCCGGACTTGACTTGCCCGGACTTGACTTGCCCGGACTTGACTTGCCCGGACTTGACTTGCCCGGACTTGACTTGCCCGGACTTGACTTGCCCTGACTTGACTTGCCCTGACTTGACTTGCCCGGACTTGACTTGCCCTGACTTGACTTGACTTGCCCTGACTTGACTTGCCCTGACTTGACTTGCCCTGACTTGACTTGCCCTGACTTGACTTGACTTGCCCTGACTTGACTTGCCCGGACTTGACTTGCCCTGACTTGACTTGACTTGCCCTGACTTGACTTGCCCTGACTTGACTTGCCCTGACTTGACTTGCCCTGACTTGACTTGACTTGCCCTGACTTGACTTGCCCTGACTTGACTTGCCCTGACTTGACTTGCCCTGACTTGACTTGACTTGCCCTGACTTGACTTGCCCGGACTTGACTTGCCCTGACTTGACTTGACTTACCCGGACTTGACTTGCCCGGACTTGACTTGCCCGGACTTGACTTGCCCGGACTTGACTTGCCCTGACTTGACTTGCCCTGACTTGACTTGCCCCGACTTGACTTGCCCTGACTTGACTTGCCCTGACTTGACTTGCCCTGACTTGACTTGACTTGCCCTGACTTGACTTGCCCTGACTTGACTTGACTTGCCCTGACTTGACTTGCCCTGACTTGACTTGACTTGCCCTGACTTGACTTACCCGGACTTGACTTGCCCGGACTTGACTTGCCCGGACTTGACTTGCCCGGACTTGACTTGCCCGGACTTGACTTGCCCTGACTTGACTTGCCCTGACTTGACTTGCCCTGACTTGACTTGCCCTGACTTGACTTGACTTGCCCTGACTTGACTTACCCGGACTTGACTTGCCCGGACTTGACTTGCCCTGACTTGACTTGACTTGCCCTGACTTGACTTGCCCTGACTTGACTTGCCCTGACTTGACTTGCCCTGACTTGACTTGACTTGCCCTGACTTGACTTGCCCTGACTTGACTTGCCCTGACTTGACTTGCCCTGACTTGACTTGACTTGCCCTGACTTGACTTACCCGGACTTGACTTGCCCGGACTTGACTTGCCCGGACTTCACTTGCCCGGACTTGACTTGCCCTGACTTGACTTGCCCTGACTTGACTTGCCCTGACTTGACTTGACTTGCCCTGACTTGACTTGCCCTGACTTGACTTGACTTGCCCTGACTTGACTTGCCCTGACTTGACTTGACTTGCCCTGACTTGACTTACCCGGACTTGACTTGCCCGGACTTGACTTGCCCGGACTTGACTTGCCCGGACTTGACTTGCCCGGACTTGACTTGCCCTGACTTGACTTGCCCTGACTTGACTTGCCCTGACTTGACTTGCCCTGACTTGACTTGACTTGCCCGGACTTGACTTACCCGGACTTGACTTGCCCGGACCTGACTTGCCCGGACTTGACTTGCCCTGACTTGACTTGCCCTGACTTGACTTGCCCTGACTTGACTTGACTTGCCCTGACTTGACTTACCCGGACTTGACTTGCCCGGACTTGACTTGCCCGGACTTGACTTGCCCGGACTTGACTTGCCCGGACTTGACTGGCCCGGACTTGACTTGCCCGGACTTGACTTGCCCGGACCTGACTTGCCCGGACTTGACTTGCCCGGACTTGACTTGCCCTGACTTGACTTGCCCTGACTTGACTTGCCCTGACTTCACTTGCCCGGACTTGACTTGCCCTGACTTGACTTGCCCTGACTTGACTTGCCCTGACTTGACTTGACTTGCCCTGACTTGACTTGCCCTGACTTGACTTGACTTGCCCTGACTTGACTTGCCCTGACTTGACTTGCCCGGACTTGACTTGCCCGGACTTGACTTGCCCGGACTTGACTTGCCCGGACTTGACTTGCCCGGACTTGACTTGCCCGGACTTTACTTGCCCGGACTTGACTTGCCCGGACTTGACTTGCCCGGACTTGACTTGCCCGGACTTGACTTGCCCGGACTTGACTTGCCCTGACTTGACTTGCCCTGACTTGACTTGCCCTGACTTGACTTGCCCTGACTTGACTTGACTTGCCCTGACTTGACTTGCCCGGACTTGACTTGCCCTGACTTGACTTGACTTGCCCTGACTTGACTTGCCCTGACTTGACTTGCCCAGACTTGACTTGACTTGCCCTGACTTGACTTGCCCGGACTTGACTTGCCCTGACTTGACTTGACTTGCCCTGACTTGACTTGCCCTGACTTGACTTGCCCTGACTTGACTTGACTTGCCCGGACTTGACTTACCCGGACTTGACTTGCCCGGACCTGACTTGCCCGGACTTGACTTGCCCTGACTTGACTTGCCCTGACTTGACTTGCCCTGACTTGACTTGACTTGCCCTGACTTGACTTACCCGGACTTGACTTGCCCGGACTTGACTTGCCCGGACTTGACTTGCCCGGACTTGACTTGCCCTGACTTGACTTGCCCTGACTTGACTTGCCCTGACTTGACTTGCCCTGACTTGACTTGCCCTGACTTGACTTGACTTGCCCTGACTTGACTTACCCGGACTTGACTTGCCCGGACTTGACTTGCCCTGACTTGACTTGCCCGGACTTGACTTGCCCGGACTTGACTTGCCCGGACTTGACTTGCCCTGACTTGACTTGCCCTGACTTGACTTGCCCTGACTTGACTTGCCCTGACTTGACTTGCCCGGACTTGACTTGCCCTGACTTGACTTGCCCTGACCCTACTTGACTTGCCCTGACTTGACTTACCCGGACTTGACTTGCCCGGACTTGACTTGCCCTGACTTGACTTGACTTGCCCTGACTTGACTTGCCCTGACTTGACTTGACTTGCCCTGACTTGACTTGCCCGGACTTGACTTGCCCGGACTTGACTTGCCCGGACTTGACTTGCCCGGACTTGACTTACCCGGACTTGACTTGCCCGGACCTGACTTGCCCGGACTTGACTTGCCCTGACTTGACTTGCCCTGACTTGACTTGCCCTGACTTGACTTGACTTGCCCTGACTTGACTTACCCGGACTTGACTTGCCCGGACTTGACTTGCCCGGACTTGACTTGCCCGGACTTGACTTGCCCGGACTTGACTTGCCCTGACTTGACTTGCCCTGACTTGACTTGCCCTGACTTGACTTGCCCTGACTTGACTTGACTTGCCCTGACTTGACTTACCCGGACTTGACTTGCCCGGACTTGACTTGCCCTGACTTGACTTGACTTGCCCTGACTTGACTTGCCCTGACTTGACTTGCCCTGACTTGACTTGCCCTGACTTGACTTGACTTGCCCTGACTTGACTTGCCCTGACTTGACTTGCCCTGACTTGACTTGCCCTGACTTGACTTGACTTGCCCTGACTTGACTTGCCCGGACTTGACTTGCCCGGACTTGACTTGCCCTGACTTGACTTGCCCGGACTTGACTTGCCCTGACTTGACTTGCCCTGACTTGACTTGCCCGGACTTGACTTGCCCGGACTTGACTTGCCCGGACTTGACTTGCCCGGACTTGACTTGCCCTGACTTGACTTGACTTACCCGGACTTGACTTGCCCGGACTTGACTTGCCCGGACTTGACTTGCCCTGACTTGACTTGCCCTGACTTGACTTGCCCTGACTTGACTTGACTTACCCGGACTTGACTTACCCGGACTTGACTTGCCCGGACTTGACTTGCCCTGACTTGACTTGCCCGGACCTGACTTGCCCGGACTTGACTTGCCCGGACTTGACTTGCCCTGACTTGACTTGCCCGGACTTGACTTGCCCGGACTTGACTTGCCCGGACTTGACTTGCCCTGACTTGACTTGCCCTGACTTGACTTGCCCTGACTTGACTTGCCCTGACTTGACTTGACTTGCCCTGACTTGACTTGCCCGGACTTGACTTGCCCGGACTTGACTTGCCCGGACTTGACTTGCCCGGACTTGACTTGCCCGGACTTGACTTGCCCTGACTTGACTTGCCCTGACTTGACTTGCCCTGACTTGACTTGACTTGCCCTGACTTGACTTACCCGGACTTGACTTGCCCGGACTTGACTTCCCCGGACTTGACTTGCCCGGACTTGACTTGCCCGGACTTGACTGGCCCGGACTTGACTTGCCCGGACTTGACTTGCCCGGACCTGACTTGCCCGGACTTGACTTGCCCGGACTTGACTTGCCCTGACTTGACTTGCCCTGACTTGACTTGACTTACCCGGACTTGACTTACCCGGACTTGACTTGCCCGGACTTGACTTGCCCTGACTTGACTTGCCCGGACCTGACTTGCCCGGACTTGACTTGCCCGGACTTGACTTGCCCTGACTTGACTTGCCCGGACTTGACTTGCCCGGACTTGACTTGCCCGGACTTGACTTGCCCTGACTTGACTTGCCCTGACTTGACTTGCCCTGACTTGACTTGCCCTGACTTGACTTGACTTGCCCTGACTTGACTTGCCCGGACTTGACTTGCCCGGACTTGACTTGCCCGGACTTGACTTGCCCGGACTTGACTTGCCCGGACTTGACTTGCCCTGACTTGACTTGCCCTGACTTGACTTGCCCTGACTTGACTTGACTTGCCCTGACTTGACTTACCCGGACTTGACTTGCCCGGACTTGACTTGCCCTGACTTGACTTGCCCGGACTTGACTTGCCCGGACTTGACTTGCCCGGACTTGACTTGCCCTGACTTGACTTGCCCTGACTTGACTTGCCCTGACTTGACTTGCCCTGACTTGACTTGCCCGGACTTGACTTGCCCTGACTTGACTTGCCCTGACTTGACTTGCCCGGACTTGACTTACCCGGACTTGACTTGCCCGGACTTGACTTGCCCTGACTTGACTTGCCCGGACTTGACTTGCCCGGACTTGACTTGCCCTGACTTGACTTGCCCTGACTTGACTTGCCCTGACTTGACTTGCCCTGACTTGACTTGCCCTGACTTGACTTGCCCGGACTTGACTTGCCCGGACTTGACTTGCCCTGACTTGACTTGCCCTGACTTGACTTGCCCTGACTTGACTTGCCCTGACTTGACTTGCCCTGACTTGACTTGCCCTGACTTGACTTGCCCGGACTTGACTTGCCCTGACTTGACTTGCCCGGACTTGACTTGCCCGGACTTGACTTGCCCGGACTTGACTTGCCCGGACTTGACTTGCCCGGACTTGACTTGCCCGGACTTGACTTGCCCGGACTTGACTGGCCCGGACTTGACTTGCCCGGACTTGACTTGCCCGGACTTGACTTGCCCGGACTTGACTTGCCCGGACTTGACTTGCCCGGACTTGACTTGCCCGGACTTGACTTGCCCGGACTTGACTTGCCCTGACTTGACTTGCCCTGACTTGACTTGCCCTGACTTGAATTGCCCTGACTTGAATTGCCCTGACTTGACATGCCGTAACTTGCCCTGCCTCGACATGTTGACATTTGGCATTTAACACAACCTAACGTTTTGACATTGACTTAACTTGACCTAACGTTTTGAAATTTTATGTTTTGAAATTTTGACAATTTGCAATTTGGCCTAACCTAACGTTTTGACATTTGACATATGGTTCGACATTTGACATGTGGAGTTGCCATTTTAACATTTCCACATTTGGACATTTTGACATTTCTGGTGCCCCGACCTTTACCCTGACTCTTGCCGTAACTGGTGCCCTGACTAGAATAAGAATTGAATAAGAATGGAATAAGAATGGAATAAGAATGGAATAGGAATAGAGTAGAATAGAGTAGAATAAGAATAGAATCAATAACCTAACCTAAGCTGCCCTGACCCGTGCCCTGACTTGTGCCCTGACTTCCCCTGGCCTACCTAACTTAACCTGCCGTGACCTACGAAAGGTCCCCCAATTGTCGTTAGTTAAACTAATAGTTCACAGTAAAAATAAGATGTCGCTTGGATGTCTATTTGGGTATTAAATTTCGTCACAGTAAGCCATGTCGATAGGTCAGCACGTCCAAACGTAATTCATATCGAAAAATTGCATGGACGACATTGCATCCGGTCGGCACCGGGTCGGATTAGCATGCATTAATAATTTCAGTTTTATTATTTTCTATTTTGGCTATTGCGAGTATTTTGGCGATGAAAGGATTTTAGAAAGTAATGATGGGACGTAATTCTTATTTGCTATCGAACTTCGATAGCCTTAGATCGATGACCTTAGAAGAGTAGGCTAAACGTTTATGACTTCAGAATTTAGCACTCTACGAATAATTATGCGAAATAACTATCAGAATACTGAAGTTCTACCTCCGTTTAGCTTTATGTTCTATTATATATCAGTCATCAAATACAAAGTATCGAGAACAAAAGCAGATGGGAAATCCGCATCTCTATCATTTGGATGTTTTAGAGAATGACACATGAACACAGTGTTACCAGATTTAGCAGAATTCTGCGATTTTAGCAGAATTAGGTCCAAAATTTAGGGTCTAGCAGATTGTCTCGCAGAATTGAAAATATAGCAGATTTTAGCATAATTGTATTGTATCTCCGCAGAGAATTAGCAGGATTAGACATTAACAAATTATCTGCGTTTCACTTGGGTAGTCACGCCAGAAATGATAACAAACTCTACCATTCATAAATAATGTATGATTTCTTCTTGCTATGCTGGCAACTTTCTGTACAATTTAGGGGAATCGCCTATAAATAGATTCCGGAACTCGGCGATGCTATAGTGCAGGAAATATTTCCTTGCGGTAAATATTTGCATTTAGCAACTCATTTGCTTTAATCAGACTGCCGCCCCCTCTCCATCAGGGCATACTTTTTAGAAGGTCTAAAACGAACTTAAAATAATGTATTGACTCCGAATATAGGGACCTTAAATTGAGTAAAGCAGTAGCCGATCTGTTAGAATCGGACGGAAGTTCCTTCATCAATCAATACAGAACGATTTTGGGGTCACACATTTCTAAAATGAACAATGCTGATGGATCTAAAAAGTATCCGAATTTAGTTGTTTTTGCAAAGGTCATAATGATTCTGCCTATGTCAAATACGGCTTGTGAGCGCCTATTTTCACAAATAAATAATATTAAAACTGACCTGCGGAACAAATTTAAAAATGAACATGTTGCTGCCATTTTACATGTGAGACAGGCAGTAAAAGAACAGGGTGGATGTGTAAATTCTATTCCATCAAATAGTATGATAAGAGGCGCTCAAAGTCTCGACGGTTTTATATAAAAATAAGGACACCATAGACAAGTAGTTTATTATTTTGTGTGAATTGTTAATAAATATTTTACAATATTCTTGTTTTTTTTATACAAATATTCGGTTATCCTGTACTTTAGGGGCACCGCTTGAACCCACGTAAGGACCAATGGTTTGCGCAAGATTCAGATATTCGCCATACAGGCATACATTGAATATCGAATATGAACAATATCAATTAGACAAAAACCTGGCAACGACGCTTCCAAATTGGAGATTGGTCGTGCGCGAACGTCAGCGCAGAAGTCAGATAATGGCATAATGGTCACATATTTTGGTGCGTGGTGCCCCTAAAGTGCAGGATAACCGAATATTCATACGAATAACTGACTTAATAAGTCAGCAGAATTTTGGCATAAAAAAAATAAAAGTTAGCAGATTTTAGCAGAATTTAAGCGAGCCGTTTAGCATATTGTTCAATTTAAATCTGGTAACACTGCATGAACATTGAACACCGATACTATAACCTAGAAAATCGTAATATAATCTGTTTCCCAATCATTTTTCCAATATTTCAATCGTGGCGAACTTTTTCTATACTAGCAAGTTGTTTAGAAAGCCCAGAAAAGAATAAGGTCGGCTTTTTGAAAATTCCAGCAGCTTTAAAGGATCAGGACGAAAAGTTGGTTTATCAACATTAAAAATGTTGGGTGATATCTTCGAAGCGAGGGAATGAGCCTTATTATTTATCGTCGATGGTATAAACCATTCTTGCAAAATACTAGAATTTGCTCACTTTATACTGGGTAAGTACCTTCGTTAAAGGTATGACTAGTTGATCATATAAGATTTAGTTATCTCCAAGACTATTTTTTGTAGTAAGAGGTCAATGTTTTACAGAAATTCAATTTTTAGGGCAGCCTGCAGAGATAACCAAGACTGGATAATGGATAATCAAACATAATATGGGATATGTTAGTTCTAAGACTAAAGATATACAAGATAGCGTAGACATCACAGAAGCATGCCATAGAAGTGGCTCAAAATGGTTTGTTAGTATTATTGTTTATTATTCCAGTTCATAGTTTATTAATCCAATAATTTTTTAGAGTGTTGCTGATAAACTTTCTTCAGATATTGTCGACCCTATGGTTTAATAAACAGTCCAACACAGACTAGCCAGGAGGCCAAACCACAAGACGAGCAAATAATAGATGAATATATGTTTCTAACCAGCATAGGTAATAACATGTATTTTGAAATGTTGTTTATAATTAAGTAAGCTACTTAGACCATTTGTTGTTGATTTTAGAATGGATTTGCAAGAGTCCTTGGTACATACAATCAAAAAGAAGTAGTGTAGGAATTTGTTCAATATAGACTAACCAGGAGATCAATTCAATAGAAGAGGAGCAAATAATAGTAGATGAATATGTGTTTCTAGACTGCTATTTGAAAGGTGAAAATATGTATTTTGATCTGGGTTTATAATAAGAAAGCTACTTAGAAACATTGTTGATTTCAGAGTGGGTGAAAAGGGAGAGGAGGAAAATGTTGACAAGAAGTAGTAGGAGGAGTAGTAGGAAATGGTTTAATAAACAGTCTAACACAGACTAGCCAGGAGGCCAAACAACAAGACGAGCAAATAATAGATGAATGTATGTTTCTAACCGGTATAGGTAATAACATGTATTTTGAAATGTTGTTTATAATAAGTAAGCTACTGAGACCATTTATGTTGATAAGGAAGCACTTTGAACTAACTAACTAAATTGATTTCAGAGTGGGCTAAAAGCGAGAGGAGGAGACGATGATGGAAAATTCTATGGTATTGGATACTATAGCATGTATTATGTAATAAACTGAATTAGTACAAATATAGTCTTTCTTGTTACTTATCCTCTGCAAGAAATCTTATTCCACAGATTGTTTTATGATTTAATAATGAAAAATACTGATGTTTCCTAATTTGAAGATTGTCATTATTTTGAGTTTCACAAATAAATTTTAAGGATGTTACTAATCCTCATACTTTTTATAGTGTTTATTCATTTTCTGTCAAGATTATTATAGAAAATTACTTTTCTCCTGACAAACTTAAAACAACATTCAAATATTTGACACAAAATATATACAACTGACTTTAGGTGTATGAAACGTACACACCTTTGTTTAGATTGGAGAAAATTTTCAATTGCTTCAGCAATAATCAGATTTTCTTACTGATGACATTGTCTGTTCACAACATAGAGGGTGCATATAATCTCAATCTAGATTCATATTGTATTGGGTAAAAAAGTCTTGATCTTCAAAGTTAGATTCCATTATTGTCATTGGAATTGTTATAATTTTATTTTTAACAAGCCAAGGGTTTATTTTCTGAATTGTTAGATGAAAACATATTTAAAAATGTTACTACACTTTTAAGATTCCAAAACTGTCCTCATGTAATTTAGTCTTTAGTCACTCCTGTTCAAAAGCAGTATGCTAGGTGGGACTTTATTTGGAAATAAGTTATCGAACACTTCAAAAACCCTAACAATGTTGAATATTGAATACACACAAGTCCCTGGGGTTGAAAGGTACATTTTGACACTTCAAAAACCCTAACGATGTTGAATATTGAATACACAAAAGTCACTGGGGTTGAAAGGTACATTTTGACACTTCAAAAACCCTAACGATGTTGAATATTGAATACACACAAGTCACTGGGGTTGAAAGGTACATTTTGACACTTCAAAAACCCTAACGATGTTGAATATTGAATACACACAAGTCACTGGGGTTGAAAGGTACATTTTGACATCAATAGGGAGAAAGAATTAATAATTTTAAAAAGGCCACTGAACAGCCTTTAATAGTGATAGTTAATAAGAACGCAATTTCGTACTATTTTGGTTGAATAGAACATGTTTAGCACAGTGAAATAATAAAAAGCTCAACCTAGATTTAAAATTTTATTGCGATAAGTTTCTTTTACCTATACATCACATCCAGATAGTTTTTTGGTTATAGCAATTTAAATTATGACACAGAAGTAAAAAAAATTATTAGAACACATAATTATTAGCTTTTGTAGATCCATTAAATATTCACACAACATACTATGTGACACTACATGCGATGCACCTAAAGTGTAATTTTTATAAGACCATTATTTTCAGAAATTTTGTGTACAAATAAACAATGAACATTGAACAACCACGACAAATATTAGGTTAGTTGTCAACACAGTGACAGATTACAAACTGTCAATGTCGAATAGGTGGTCGAATACAATCAGGCAGAATAGCCAATATCGAAAAACTAAATTACCAGAAACAGGCCCGCCCCTACCAGAAAAATGCTGAACACATGGCCTGGTGACATTGTTGTATTGGTTGCATAAAATCACAGTCGTTGTGTTTTTTTGGGTATTTCAAGGAGAACTCAAAAAATACCAAAATTACCAGCAAAAATCAAATTCATATATCATATGTGTAATATCGTACATTGTCTGAAATAGATATAAATGTGTACAAAAGCATTTATAAAATTTTGCAAAAAATAACTTTTTTTAAAAAAATGTTTTTTATATGATATTACCACATCAAATAGAAGGTAGTGTCTTATTTATCATACTAAAATTTCACAACAATTGGTTTTGTCGTTTTCACACTATCCTTGAAACCAGTTATTCGATCCGCAGAACGCGCCCTTAATCTAACACATGCCCTAACTTGCAAAGACTAGCACACTGTCACGAAAACCGCAACTGTTTATCTTCAAAAATTACCGATATACCCCGTAAGTGCCCAAAATGTGACAGCCTGTACATAATACGTCGTCAGTTACCTGTCGAAATTTAATTCAGTTTTTTTTATACCGACTGCGACATTGGCGAAACAGAATTTTTACCGTATTTGGTTTTTCTCTAACGCCTGTAGTTTTGGCTATGTTTTGTATACGGACAGACGGACGAACGGACAAAGGCTTTGTACAAGTGTTCTTCAGGCAGTGAGAGCCAAAACGCTGTTTCAGGAATATTACAAGTCAGATCGATACCCAAATTCCATCACAATCCGTGCAGCGGTAACTGAGATCACAGGGATAGAAAAACGCTCACAAACAGACCGACAGGCAAGCAGACGGGCAGGGCAGATAGAAGAAACATATGACGGAAATGAGTGACATGGATTTCCAACACAGTTGGAAATTTCAAGTGTATCAAGAAAATATGAAACAAACTCCATAACCCTTACATAATTATAGTTAACCTTTTACCATTACAGATAAATGAAAACGTATAATTAATTAATAATAATTTAGAAATATATCTGCGATATTCTTCTAAAATTTTGGTTAATTTTTAACTTTTTGTTTTGTCTATTGTCTTATTGATTTACATGTTTTTATGAGTAAAAAGCTTCCGCGCCCCTCACCAACTATATTTATTCCGAGTCAAAAAGAAGTCGCAATTTTCTTCGGTACTTCACAAACAAGTCTAACAAACTTTACATACATTGGAAAAAGTGATTAACACTTCACATTTGTTTTAAATACCGGTACTTCGAAAACCTAAAAGTCATGGCTAAAATCAAGAACCAAGAACAAACTTTTGCCAAAACGTTTGAGTTTAAGCAATGGTTTTAGAAAAAAAAATTCCCCTGAATCGCAACTAGAGGCCATATTCATATTATGACTAAGTGATACTTTATAAAGATGGTCTTTTTGTAAACTCCGTTGGAGAAATCTTATTTTAATAAAAATTTAAAGTTTACAAAAAAGAGCGATTTTGGCAGCAAAAGTACTAATTGATATCGGATATTCTTAAAATTTGAGTCGAAGCCGATACAAGACGTCAAACACGCAACTGAGTAATTGTAAAAGAGATATTCGTACTCACCAAATCACTGTGTAACCCAACACTACCAACAACACCCAACAATTCAAAAACACCCGTAAAACCAGATCCGGAGCTTGTCGTTTGAGATTCTGTGATCGACTGGTTTGAGAATAAAGAAAACTTAATATTTATAGGAAACTCCGATTACTAATAATCATTATACCTCTGGGGATTAGAGGACTTACCTTAGGAGCAGGTATCCTTGAAGGCTAAAGGGATGCTTATGCAGGTAAGGACCGGGACTACCTTCTTACTGGATTCTGAGAATAAACAGACAAGGATTTTGATAATAGTTTTGTGCACTTTTCTTATCTAAAAAAGTTGAACCTTACAACGCCTTATAATAACGAAAAAAATGTATATAAATTTGAAATGTACTCGTTTTAAATACAAATCAAAAGTTTATTTGAGTCTCTATGGTTACAGAAATCGGTTTAACCTTTGTAACTTGTCGTTAACTTAAATTTACTAAAACTACCTAAATTCAAAAATTTTATCTATGTATGTTGATCATTATTGTCATTACAGAGGTATAGAAAAATCTTTCTCCTTTTTCTTTTCGCTTAGTGGTTCTGAAAAGAACTATTCTTTCGTCCGTGATCTTGGTGTTCCGCTACCGTTTCCATTACTTTGTAAATGGAAATGTTTGTGGTTGTTAAATGATAGGCCTCTTGATGTACATCCTCTCAAGGAGCCCTCAGCACACAGTTGTGTGCTCACTGCTCAGCCATCTTAACTTGCTGAGATAGGCAGTTAGCTCAGCGTTCATCCAGAATAGACTCTCGCATTGATAGGCAGCTAGACAACCTCAAAGCAGTCATAAAGAAAAGCTTGTGCTAAACAAAGTACACTGCAAATGTTTCTTGTAAGATTTTAGTTAACTTCATGGTACCAGACTAAAATTTCAAATTTCAAGTTTCATTGATGTGGCGGCATTTGCATCAAACTCGAGCCACACGAACAAACTAGCTTAAAATCAGTTTGCACGCATAGAACAAGTGGGCTGCAAAGCAAAAGAGTTCCTTTAATAACATCTTCCGAGGCCTCATAACAGGCTTCGTAGCGAAAATCTGCACCTAAAGAAATAAGCTGATGAATATGAACACTGTACAATTCCAAAAAGTCCATACACATTGTTTTTCTAAGCGTCGTAAAATGCCGATTTAAAATTATGCGAATCATTTGATCCCGGAAAACCACAATTCAAATAGAAATATTCCATATTACATAATATGTAGGTATTGCACCGAAGCCTTACAAGTAAGCACAATGAAAAATACAGGTATTTTACTTAACGATCAAATAGACATTAACAAGTCCCTTTTACTCAATTTATATATGGTTTTTCCGAGATCAAACGGCCGCACACCTCTGTTACTAAAAAAGCCAATTATGTAAATTTCTTGTACCCCCTTCAATGCAGCCCGTCTGCATAGATATAAATATTATTTATTTGAAAAAGGTATTGTACACGGGAACATGTCACAGCATTTACAGCATTTAAACATACGGTGGTCATAAATTTTACATTTAATTTTTGTCTAATTTTGCCCACTACAACAGATTTTCGATTTTAAATGAACACCTACCAAACAAATAACTATTACCCAAAATCATTGGGTTGCCGAAATAGGCGAAAAATTATTAAGCTTTATTAACTTTATTTTGTACGGCTCCCGGTTTAGATGGTTTCACCTAAAAAATGATAAATAATTTAGCAACTATGCTGAAATTGTTCTTATCAGTATGTGGTGGTGGATAAGCGGTGAATGCGTAATGGATTAAAAAATGTCATCTTGGCCTGACTTGTGCCCTGATTGGGGCCCTGACAATTGCCCTGACTGGTGCCCTGGACTTGTGCCCTGACTTGTGCCCTGACTGGTGCCCTGACTTGTGCCCTGACTCGTGCCCTGACTTATGACCTGACTCGTGCCCTGACTCGTGCCCTGACTCGTGCCCTGACTCGTGCCCTGACTCGTGCCCTGACTCGTGCCCTGACTTGTGTCCTGACTGGTGACCTGACTTGTGCCCTGGCTGATGCCCTGACTCGTGCCCTGACTGGTGCCCTGAACTGTGCCCTGACTCGTGCCCTGACTGGTGCCCTGACTTGTGCCCTGACTGGTGCCCTGACTTGTGCCCTGACTGGTGACCTGACTTGTGCCCTGGCTGATGCCCTGACACGTGCCCTGACTGGTGCCCTGAACTGTGCCCTGACTCGTTCCCTGACTGATGCCCTGACTCGTGCCCTGACTGGTGCCCTGACTTGTGCCCTGATTCATGCCCTAACTCGTGCCCTGACTTGTGCCCTGACTGGTGCCCTGACTTATGCCCTGACTGGTGCCCTGACATGTGCCCTGACTCGTGCCCTGACATATGCCCTGACTGGTGCCCTGACTCGTGCCCTGACTGGTGCCCTGACTCGTGCCCTGACATGTGCCCTGACTGGTGCCCTGACTCGTACCCTGACATGTGCCCTGACTCGTGCCCTGACATGTGCCCTGACTGGTGCCCTGACTCGTGCCCTGACTGGTGCCCTGACTCGTGCCCTGACTCGTACCCTGACTGATGCCCTGACTCGTGCCCTGACATGTGCCCTGACTCGTGCCCTGACATATGCCCTGACTGGTGCCCTGACTCGTGCCCTGACTGGTGCCCTGACTCGTGCCCTGAGATGTGCCCTGACTCGTGCCCTGACATGTGCCCTGACTGGTGCCCTGACTCGTGCCCTGACATGTGCCCTGACTGGTGCCCTGACTTGTGCCCTGACTCGTGCCCTGACTGGTGCCCTGACTCGTGCCCTGACTGATGCCCTGACTCGTGCCCTGACATGTGCCCTGACTCGTGCCCTGACATATGCTCTGACTGGTGCCCTGACTCGTGCCCTGACTCGTGCCCTGACTGGTGCCCTGACTCGTGCCCTGACATGTGCTTTGACTGGTGCCCTGACTCGTGCCCTGACATGTGCCCTGACTCGTGCCCTGACATGTGCCCTGACTGGTGCCCTGACTCGTGCCCTGACTGATGCACTGGCTGCCGCCCTGCCTCGTGCCCTGACATGTGCCCTGACTGGTGCCCTGACTTGTGCCCTGACTGGTGCCCTGACTCGTGCCCTGACTGGTGCCCTGACTCGTTGCCTGACATGTGCCCTGGCTTGTGTCCTGACTCGTGCTCTGACTGGTGCCCTGACTCGTGCCCTGACTCGTGCCCTGACATGTGCCCTGACTCGTGCCCTGACTTGTGCCCTGACTCGTGCCCTGACATGTGTCCTGACTGGTGCCCTGACATGTGCCCTGACTGGTGCCCTGACTCGTGCCCTGACTGATGCCCTGACTGGTGCCCTGACTCGTGCCCTGACTTGTGCCCTGACATGTGCCCTGACTCGTGCCCTGACTCGTGCCCTGACTCCTGCCCTGACTGCTGCCCTGACTCGTGCCCTGACTTGTGCCCTGACTCGTGCCCTGACATGTGCCCTGACATGTGCCCTGACTGGTGCCCTGACTCGTGCCCTGACTGGTGCCCTGACTCCTGCCCTGACTGCTGCCCTGACTGGTGCCCTGACTCGTGCCCTGACTGGTGCCCTGACTTGTGCCCCGGCTGGTGCCCTGACTCGTGCCCTGACTGATGCCCTGACTGGTGCCCTGACTCGTGCCCTGACTTGTGCCCTTTAACACAATGGTGAACGAAAAATACTTGTGCTTAGTGTTTTGCTACCTTTTCCATTACTTTGATAGGCGTCTTGTACATCCTTTCAAGGAACCCTTAGAACTGTGTGCTCAGCCATCTTAACTCAGTGAGAAAGCCAGTGAGCTCAGCGTTGCTCCAGAATAGATTATCTGATTGATAAGGCAGTTGGACAATCGCACAGCGATCATGTGGGAAGAGCTTGGGCTAATGATATAAAGTATACTGAAAAAATGATAATTATCTCTATCCACTTCCAATACGTTGGACAGCATTTCGGGTAAATGTGCATATTTTCGAAAAAAAATCTGCGATCCATTTAGAGGGTAATATCGAGCGGGTGATGAGTCGTTTATCTCAAGCACGGTTGGATATCCAGTTTCCTTCATATTTTCGCCTTCATGGTATCGCTTTTACGATGCATGTAGGTAGGTATAACTTCATGTTTATTTTCGAATTATAACACTTTATTACTCCCACATAATTAACCAGCAGTTTTGCGTTCGATTTTGCCCTGTGAAATTTGTACGTACGATTATGAAGGTCATTGGATATTATCTGAAAGGTCGTCACACCAAGTTCCACCTACTTAGCATTAGCAATGCCATGCGACTCAATGTTCCAAGTTGAAATGCTGCATATTACGGTTCAGTGGCGTCCGCAAAATCGTTTTCACTAGGTACATGGGCACAGATACACCGTGTCAGGTGTCACACAAGTCGAATTCCGAACGGAAAAATCGCACTTTGGTTTCGGAATGTGAAAAGAACGTGCCAACGATATAACATGTTGAGATCATCTGAGTGAGAAATGGCGCATAAGAAGGACCACACATGGCGTGTTGAAAAAACCACAAGTGTCTATTTTAATTATTGAGGCTTTTTTTGTAACTTTTCACTTCATAAACAAATGTTATACATGTAATGTAGATGGAATGTAGTGTATTATTTTCAAATTCACATTTGTTACCGAAAAATAAAATTTTGTTGTAAAAGGTAGTTGAAACATGTGCGGCCACCTTAAGGAATTTAAATTTCTTATCTACTTATCTAGCAGAAATCGTGAGACGGTCATAGTAGAGGATTACGCTCGCGGGCATGTTTGATGTTTTTATCGATTCAACTAGGTACTTCAACTATCAGAAGTTCATTAGGTCAAATATGGTGACTCGGTCCTTAAAGCGGCCATGTGGTAGTATCTTGTGCAAATTTTCGGGACCTAATTAAGAAGGAAATTTCAACACAAGAACACGATTCATTCCCATGCAATTTCAAGTTTCTTACATAATCAATTTATCACAAAATTCGAAAAATATAGATATGAAACGATAAACTGACAAATTTATATACATATTTTGGCTATGACTAAACGAATCTAAAAGGTGAATTATATTCAAAGATGAACAAGAACTTGCTGTTGTCATTTGGTAGGAATTTGCGAAAACATCGTTTAGACTACGCATACAGAAAACTGTTATATCTGAAATTATTCAAGCACATAGAAAATGAGTAAATTGCTAAGTTTGTCCATATTAAAAATCTCAATGCATATAAATGGTATCTCCTAAATATTTCTCTTTCCTTTAACGACCATGCACACAATAAATGGGATTTTGGATTTCCTTCGAGTTTTAAAAAAAATGAAGAATTTTGAAAAATTTGAACATTTTAGAAAGATGTTTTTACCTTTTGATTACTTTATATTAAATTGCGCCATATTACATCAGTAATATTTTATGTATGGCATGATACCCCAATTAACAGTAAGGACCTGTAGCATGAAAACGAATTATCGACGAGCCGCCACTGTCAGCCGCTAGATAATTTATTTTAAGTTAAATGCATAATATTATTCGGCTGCGAGCACGACCACACGAGTCCAAGCAGTGCGCGCTTTCCTAGTGACACTATTATTTTTAAACGATACTTTTGATAGATCGACTCGACACTCGACACAGTACCACATAGTATAGTAGGGTAGGGGTTAGGTGGTTCATGGCTATTGCTGTTGCTGTTACAAGTGATGTAAACGAAGAATTTCAAGCCAGCGAGCGAGAATGTCAGTGGTAGCGGCCGCGCCGCCGAAATCTCGGAATGTGTAGGATGACGACACAAAACAAACCGACGGCGACGCCGACAGTGGCGACCGAGAACGAATAAGGCAGTGACAGTGATGGAGTGATGTGAAGATTGTGAAGTGCAGGAAACCGGCAGTTTATCAATTTGTTCTGGGACCGAGCCGAGATTTGGCTTATTGGCATCGACACGCACACAACACGTGCACTAACAGATATGGCCAGAAAACCAACGCAAACGTGATCTGACCACTGCGATCGTATCGGAATGATAAGGAGATGAGACGAAGACAGACTTCTTGATTGTTGAGTGCTTACTATTACTACTGGCTCAGGCAATTCCCGAAAACGAAAACTCGTACGGCGGCACACCGCGGCGCGCCGCGTCACGCTCGGTTATCGCATCAATTTTATTATTTAAAGCTCACGCCGAGATAAGATACTGTAAGGCACCAATAAGTAAGCAACACCACTTTTATAAAATCTTTCTCTGATACGCTCGGAAGGAAATGGATCGACGCGACGGTCGTTGTGTTTATAACAATAATTATTATTATAGTTAAGGTAAACAAGAACCATGAAGTAAGATACCTACCTATTAGAGTACATGCTTTTTCCTTGGTGAATTACGATCGTGCAGGATCTTCGTTGTTCGGAGAAGAAGCAACTCGACTATTTAGTCACGGCGTGTGTATGATTAGTGATATTGGTGGTGCGAGAATGACGGAACTGAGTAACGACGTCGCGGCACCCCCACCCCCTACCGCTTCTGCCCCCGCGGATGATCAAGTCACCTCACTCAAACCAAGTAAGTACGAAATATTACGCCTTTTCATTCCATAATACTCTTTATTACTTCCAAAAACCAAGACGGACATGACCAGTGAAATGTAGCTTTGGCTACTCTACTCTTACCCTTAGCTATAGGTACTTGTCGCTTATAAGAAGGGTTTTTAATGCGATATACGAATTGCAAAAGAAGAGAAAGAATCAGTTATGAAAAAAATACTTAGAATAGTAATAAATTAATATGCCGCAAGTATATTTTTAAAAAAAGTATCTTTTATTCGCTGACGAATATAAAGACATTTTGTACATACTGTCACGTCTATCGAGGATTGTAATGACATAAATGTCGATCTGACTAATGTGGTATCATTCTGTAATAAACATTTTTTAAGTTTAAACATGATCAAATGTAAAATAATGCGGTTTTTTAAATGCAAGCGTCTATTTTTGTATACATATTTTATCAATAATTGTCCTCTGGGGGCTGTCGAATTTTTCTGTGATTTAGGTGTAACTTTTAGCAGCGATCAAGGTACATTAATAATATTTTAATGATAAGTTTTAAGAATGCTCGGTTGTATACGTCGTGCATGTTTAGACTTTTATGGTAGTTTAGTGATCAAGACATTACACAACTATTAATGATTCATTGTTTAGTTGTGATTTTGTGACATGCAACATGTACAAATAGTCTGGATAATTTCCGTACTATTTGGGGTTTATCTCTGTATGTACTGTAAAAAGTACTTTACAATTTACAAATAAATACATAATATATTTATATGGAGACGTAAAGTTTTGTTGGAGGACGTTTACCTAACGCAGAAAAGTAAAATGTTTATTGTTTTTCTAAAACGTTAATGAAAGGAGAGGTTGAACACCCCGTTCACACGATGCGGTCAAATCACCGTTTCGGTAATTTTTCGCACGGTGATACCTACGAAACGCCTACGGAAATTTTGTCGTTTCGGTCGCGAGTCGTCACCGAAAATCGAATCGCTGATTCGGCAATAAAACCTAATCGGTGGTAAGCACCCAAATGACTTAAAGCAGGGCGAATCCAAAGTTTTCTGTTAAATAATCTACGCCTCCTTCGACGATACCAATACAAAATTATAAATGTATTTAATACGTCCATTCGCAAAAAAACTATTCAAAAATGAACCGGGACCGGCTGAAAATCTGTTTACAACTGTTTTCTGTGTGAACATATCATTCGGTTGGCGCAGATTCGTTAAAATGGTCGAAACGGTGATTTGACCACATCGTGTGAACGGGCTGTTAGCCACACGATAATTGACACTACGTATATATGTACATGTTAGGAGCAAACACCGATTTCGGCCAATGGACGGAAAATATGGTCAAAACGCGTTTTGGCTGCTACCGTTTTGCCAATGTCCGAATTATCGCTTTCCGGCTGTTCATTGTAGCCCAGAACGCGTTTTGGGCCAACCACGATTGTTGGCCCAAAACGCGTTGTTCTATATTCTACTACGAATTAATAAATCTCAATTATTTGCTGGGTTGTGTTACAATATTTCCGCTGAGCTTAGAATCCATAACTAAAATGAATAAAAGCACTTGTAGATCTTAGGTCCGTGAAAAAAAAAACTGAAAGAAACATACCTCACAATCTCTTATGTCCAGTTCCCACATGAGCGGAATGAATCATGTGAAATAACTCGTGGGTCATGCAAAAATAACGCGCAGTTCGGCTGTTTCGTCTGTCCTTCTTTCTATTAGCTTTTCGATATCGCCAATTTTTAAAATATCATACCTTTTCACTTTTACAAGCCTTTGCCGCCTTTATCTCTGTGAGTGTTTGGTCGTATCTTTCTCTTGTACAAATATTACTACTATCATTGCTACCACTTATGACGTTTTGCAGTTCGTCATTAAAACATAATCTTAGGTCTTCATCGCACTCTCTAGCTACTGTGTTAACCCGCACAAAGATCAAATACTAAATAAATACACTAGCTCCAGATGTGTCATTTACAAGCTGAGACACTCACAATAGCAATCGCAGCAGAATAGAATGCGTTTTGGCAATCGTAGTTGACCCAAAACGCGTTCTGGCATACATTGAACAGCCGGAAAGCGATAATTGGCAAAACGGTAGCAGCCAAAACGCGTTTTGACCATATTTTCCGTCCATTGGCCGAAATCGGTGTTTGCTCCTAACATACATACAAAATATTATGAAATTCACATCATGCTGGGTGAGGGGACAAGAGGCTGCTGTTATTGAAACTATAAGGAATCTTTGGTACCTAACGAAATGGGTTGCATATTTTTCCATGCTGTTCAAATTCCAAACTGCACAAGTATTTTTCTGAGCAGTTGAATTTCGTAGTCATTATTGATATCTTTTAGCAGTTAGGTACATGTTTTGTTTTGCCCGTATAATACGTTAGATTATAGAATAGAATATATGAACTTACATTGTTGACGAATCACATCGTTTAGGTAAATGAGATCCATGTTTATTTCGTATTTGTTGCTCAACTTGACCAAGAGCACAGCTATGATTCATGGTAATTATGACGTTTCTATCAAAATGTAGTGTTGTTTCGCAAGCGACTTGCGATGATGCATTTTCAGCCATATTTGCTGAATGTTGCTAAAGATTAGTTATTTCTATCCATTCTAACTTGGCATTATTTATATGGACGCAAAAATATTTCCATTCATATTTCTGGGAAATTCCTTATTATTTATTTATATTCGCTGAATGACCGCAAAAGAATTCCATACAAGAGAATGTTAATTGTTTCTGTCTATATGTTACAAAGTTCGTGACTCTCCTATGTATACAATAATTATTAATCTATCAGTTTTCTCCAATCGATGCCAATTTCAATGTAGTACAATTATTATTCTATGCTGTATATAATGAACAACCAAATGTTGTTGGAAGTTGGACAAGTCCAGAAACGACACCT
Organism: Callosobruchus maculatus; assembly: GCA_951848785.1. Classification (NCBI taxonomy): domain Eukaryota; kingdom Metazoa; phylum Arthropoda; class Insecta; order Coleoptera; family Chrysomelidae; genus Callosobruchus; species Callosobruchus maculatus. The sequence goes on along the minus strand of CATOUR010000738.1, from coordinate 11,873 downwards.
TGTTATATACGACAACGAATGATACTTCTTACACAACTGACATCCCGTTGTTGAGGAGTGTCGAGCAAAAACGTTCAAAGATCGCTAATTATGTCGCAATGCTTTTATACAGGTTTGTATAAACCAGAATTGTTATTTGCAACGATACAGGAGATATATTTATGTCCTCCGCATACGATGCAATTATGAAGTTTTGTTTGAAATTCGTAGAAAAGTCTAAGCTGAAGACGATTAGATATAGGTACTCCTAGTAAAAATAAATTTCCGCTCGGCAAGATTCTTAGGCCTGATGGTCAAATTTGTTCTCAGAAACTAACAGGTACAAGTGGACCCATAAAATATATTTTATTACAACAGTACCGCCCATCAGGTACTCAACTGCCCCTTATTGCTCCTTACAATGGCATAACACGTAACAAAGACTATTTATGAAGGTTAAGGTTAACGTAATTATACATATACGTTGAACAATATGGATTACGTATTGTTATAGTTTACCAAAACGTGACCTTGAAAAAGGTCTTTTTGGGGAAAAAAAGAATACCTAGGTTCAAAATCCATCAACTGATGCGAGTATCATGCAAAATGGTAGTTAAAATAGTAACTGGTTGCTGACATCTATATCGAGGGAAGCATAGGTTTGAACAAAATGCTTGCATGTAAATGATTATCTATGCTGAACACAGCAATAAATATTTCCCGCGAGAGTCCTGTCGTTTTGCCAACATTACACGCCTTTGTGTTTAATCACATGAGAGCACATTACTAATAATAATGTCAAATATAACGCATTGTAAATGTTTGTACATTTAGATAAATATTATTATGTTGACATAAAGTTACGTAAAAAATAAACATGCTTTTAAGGTTTGACATGAAACACACTATCAGACAAGATTCACCTTAATCGTGCTTGGTTGTTGTTATAAGTAGCAATCATCCGAGTCCTTAGTCTCAGTAACAGACAGTATAATAAATTGTAAATTATGGATGCTGCTCTTATTAGATGAATAATACTTTATCAGTTATTAAGTAGGTTTTATGTATCTGCAGACAAAGATACAAACACATTAGTGATACATTAACATGGAGTACGTTTGGTTAGAACCAATATAATCATCAGACTGAGATGCTAATTTCTTAGAGCAAAATGTTACCGCATGTTGAACATAGAGGTAATAAGAAAGGTCACAATAACCTTTGGTCTTCCTGGACACGCATTGGTAAATTTTAGATCACAAAAAGTACACTGACTAGAAATGCAGGCTTGTGTATCGCGCCAGACGGAAAAATATGTTAAATTTTAAGCGTTGCGTTGTATGCGAACTTCGTACATACCTACAGTATACCGCGTTGTGTACATTTTTATGGTTGTTGTCTAACCATTTTACGTACAGTTGGAAATGCGTGCTACTATGAATTAAACATTTATTGTATATTCGATCATGCTAGTAGTTATAGTTAGTGTTAGTTTATTATCACGAAACCCGTTGAATGTTGACATAATAAAGCATTCGAATGATAAATTATCACCAGCAGATGAATAAAAATATATCATTCAAGAATAGAGGTCAGAACTGATGGTTATGGCGACTGATGAGTATATTATAAAAGTTATTTTGATAGCAACAAATATGTACCGTGTTAATAAAATCTTACCATTACCACCAACAGAAATAAAGGAAAGATATAATCATAATTGCGCGACTTGGTCGAGAAAGGACCTATGTGCAATTTTGTAAAAAAGAGCTTTATCAACTGTTCTTTCTGAATAATACCGGCGTATATTGATAATATCAGATGTAATGATTTGTAACGATTTGTTTATCTATACCTATATCCTTTGCCAGTTCAAATAAGATGAGACTGTACTACATACATATACTGAGCTTGTTGCCATACATTCTTCCTAACAGATATCTGAAAGTAAGAGAGAAGGAAACAGATGGTATTTATCCAACAAATATTTGACGAGTAGCTTTGGTTTTCACCTTTTTTGTAAATAAGTCAATGGAGTACAACTATTTTATTTCAGAAAAATTTCTGGGAGTGAGGCATGTTCAATACGCACTGCTGTTCAGCGTCACAATTCTGGCGTACGCGCTGAGAAACGTCCTAAACGTGGCTGTCATAGCTATGGTGAAACAGAGGAACGATTTCGATGTGCCCGTAAGTATATTTTTTACCAAATAAGTATGCCATATTGTTTTAAACACAAACATATTAATTTCGGAAATCGTGTACATCAAACAAGCTGTGAATATTAAATACCTGGGTATATGTATTTATATTTTAACGAATGCTCTCTTGGTCCAAGGAAGCCGATTAAATATCTCGTATTATAATGACCCCTTGTTACCGAACCGGAACCGATTTACCTACCGGTTTATTGTCTAGGCCTAATTTAATTGCAATCTGAAACTTCCTGTACATCGTCTATCGCTCACGTTAAACAGTCCAATCGTAATACTATTAGTGAAATTTTACAATAAACTAATTATTTGTCTGAATTTCTGAAAGCTGTTCAGGAACAAAAAGAAAAGAAAATATTATTAGAAGGCCCTTTTCGCTCCATCTTGTTTGTCTACTGAATGTTTTAGTTGTAATAATCATAATAAATGACCGTTATTTACCTGGCGGATATTCAGCTTTGATAACTGCTTTTAAATATCAACCAGGGGAGTAATATTACAAATACAGTGAAATTGTCAAATTCTAAATTAATTACATGTTACATACAATTTAAATAATAGCATCCAAATTAAAAAGCAAATCTTTAATTATAAAAGTAACCATAAAATAAAATCCGTAGTGAAGTACAGGACTAAAGTTAACAGTGAAAGATTTACATGGTTTATCTATCATCTTAAATAAAGCGTAACTTGGCTTGTTCTCTTTAATTCTGAATAATTTAATTGACAATAACTTGAAACAGTTGGCTGTATGACGATGGAGCTATATAGGTTAGATTTACTACAAAAATTGGTTTCATGAGGCGGGATATTCGGCGTAACTCCCACATAGCGTAATTTCTGTTTCTCATAATAATTATTAGCTTATAAATATCAACTTATTGAGAAGATACACTAAGGTTCTATGCTTGAGAATAGCACAGTTGTATTGTCAGTCAGTTATTTAAGAGGTATAGATATTCCATCTCTTCTGGGGATTCCCCATAGAGCGCACATGGCTGTTTTAAAGTTTTTGTAGCCTAAATATGTGTCACCTCGTTTTCCAAAGCCTCTCTATTTTCAAATCGCCGATTCCGCACGTGGTTGTCAAAGGCTAAAAGCAGATGGTAGTCACTCGGGGCAGGGACTGGTGAGTATTGAAGGTGTGATAGAACTTCCTAGCGCAGTTGCTCTATGGTTTCCTGGGTTTTTTCTATTCGCTAAAGCAGGCTGTTTTTGACTTGGAGCGACCGCAACTCTGTGAAGCTGTGATGCTGAGTAGATTTCAGCAGTGATGGTTCGTCCACTAGGCAGAAACTCATAGTGAACTATACCTGCTGTAGTCTACCATACACATAACAGAACCTTTTCTTGGTGAGTGCTTTGGAGAACAGAAAAGGTGTTCCATGGTCTTCCATCATCAGGATAACGCAAAACCACACACAGCAAGAATCACCCAGGAAACTATAGCGCGACTACACTGGAAAATTCTACCTCACCCCCTTACTCACCAGACCTTACCCCGAGTGACTACCATCGGCTTTTGGCCTTTGACAACCACGTGCGGAATCGGCGATTTGAAAATGGAAAGCGAGGCGACACACTCTTCAGTTCCCAAAAGCTATATTTTTATAAAAATGGGAGACACAGTCTTGTGTCTAGATGGGAAAGGGTAATACTTGGTGAGGGTGATTACTTTATTGAATAAATGTAAGTTCAACCAATTTTTTGTGAACCTCGAAAACCGCCCGAAGTTTCTTGGTCGCCTGCTATATATAATAACGTTGCAGACGTATCCGGAATGGGAGAGCGAGAAGAACGTGATGCTGTCGTCGTTCTTCTGGGGGTACGTGTTGACGCAGATCCCGGCGGGCCAGCTGGCCGAGTACTTCGGGCCGAAGCGGTTCCTGTCCGCCGCCATCCTCACCTGCTCCCTGTTTTCGGTGCTCATCCCGGTGCTGGGGGGCCAGTTCGGCTACGGGGGCGTCATCCTCTGCCGGATCGTGCAGGGCCTCACGCAGGGCTTCATCTACCCTTCCATCCACCACCTGATCAGCGCCTGGGTGCCGCTCGCCAACAGGGCCAACATCGCCAGCTTCGTTTATGCAGGTATTCTATGACCACCCCTGCAACGAAACACGCATCATACAATCATTCGATGTCCAGAATATTTTTTTACAAAAAAAAATCTTTACTACAGAAATTATTTTAACGCGATTTTTGTGGCTGCATACCTTTTTACTAGCTTCTGGATTCTTCCTCAAAATTAAACGCATATCATGTCGGCGGTGCATCTAAACAATATTGGTGCTTATTTTTGATTGTTAGGAGCGCCGAGAATTCTATTCACAGAAGTATATTGAGGAAAAGAAAAGTTAGGTAACGTTTAGCTGTATTGTGAACCTTTGGAAAAGAAATTGCCTTTCAGCTACAGAAATCTTCCAGATTAATTCCTGCCTCGAATCCATGTTTCAAGCAAGCTTTTCAGTTACTATCATATTGCGTTAATCTTCCTAGAAGTTCAATTCAAATGAGTCCACGATTCAAGGAGTATCTAGTCCTAAAAGCCAATTCTTTTTTATTTATATAAAAAGGAGCAAAACTGTTGCTTCATGCTCATGCTTATAATGACACATTCGGAGTTTAACCTCCGCTCCGATGGGTTATTCATATCATACATATTGTATTGTGTTAAGAGTAAGTAGATTATGCGGAAACGTAAAATTACATTTTGTTGTTTTGCTTTAAAAGTTCCGCACTTATCAACAACACGCACATATTTATACGTTGGGTTTAGCGTTTCAATTATCTCCATTGAACTGTTTGATCTATCAGAAAGTAAAAAAGAGGCTACTTTGGTACAGTTTCGAAGTTAATCCAGATTAACGTCGTATCTTGCGATACCATAATATGAATATGACTTTTTTCGCGCGCTATATTTATCCTAATTTGACATGTTCATTGTTCATCAAAGAGAGATAAATAAAAAAAAATTCTTATAATTCAGTAATTCTACATATAATTCATAATTATAGGTAATACGCATTATCATTGCATATGATGCATGTCACTAAATTAAGAGCCCTATTTATGATAATTTATGATAGATTAATTTACTATGTGAAATTTGTTGACATAGAAACAATAATAACAATAGGGTCGCCAAAACTTTCATTCATTAGTACGACACAGAGACAACATTATATCGTCGCCCTATATATTGGAATTGACCTGTGTCTGTGTTTTTCAAAAATATTTTAATGATATAAAATATCCAATACAGATGTATCTTTGCTAAAATAACGCTTTTTTTCAATTTTCGAATATTTGAAATTTTTATACATATAACACTTTAGGAACCGGAATAAGAGTGTTTGCGTTTGAGTTTTTTAACAGAAAAATTTCATACATCGGGATATTACAACGACAGATTTGCTGCGATTACGTTTTTGGATTTCCAAACACACCCAAAGAAACCATCGCCCGAGATAGTGAATCTTTAATTTCATATATGGCAGGTGTCATATAGAATATCGAGCATCAATAATACGAGTATTACGAGTCTCCTAAAATACCTACTGTAAAAATACCCTAATAAGTCTGCCCTCTGCCGATTGCTGGATTTCAGACACCTAGGTTTATCGTCGGTGATCTTAGACTATTTACTCCTCATACGTCAATGTATCGTACGGTATGCAAATAGCTACGAAAAAATTTGAGTATTAGCATTGATAAACACAGGTCACACAGGTCATGTCCCCTCGTAAGGAGTGGTGAAGGGACAGGGTTAATTCCAAAATTTTTGTGAGAACGTGCAGGAGTACTGAGTCACGTATTTTACCAAAGTATCGGTCATAATTCTGAAAGATGCGGTACAATGCAGCGTGCGTAGATAAATGTTCAGTTCACTTAGGTCATTTTATCAGAGTGCACTCTACGTAAATCAGTGCAAGGCTATCGGCACTTAACAAGCACCAATTATTCCACTTATTCTTGAAACTATCGTAACGTAAACACGTGCTGTTTATCGTTTATCACTTCCAGTGGAATACGAGAGCTTCCAAAACTGTTCAGCTAAAAGTTGAACGGTACCATCTAGGGCTGTATTGACAATATTTTTTAATTTGACATGGTCAATATTCCTTATCAGGCACAAAAAACGATGCGTTCTTCTCGGCCTTTTCAGCCCAAAGTGTGAGGGCCAGGAAACGCGACGTATTCAGTAAAACCCCTTAGCCCAGTATTCATTTGTCTTTTGCGATCACCTACCGCCCGCATTATTTCTATGTATGCACAAATCTGTCGCGAAACTCTTATTTTCGTGAAAAATTGCTCTCAAATTGCGAATGTTGCGTCATTCAACATTCAACAAGTATTTCTTCATCAATGGACACCTGAATCTTACTACTGTCAAAGTAATTGACCTGAGATTTAAAAGAAATCATTCCTCTGATTTTGCGTCAATACACGACCCATGATTGGTGAACCAAGTCACTGCATTATTAACATCTTGCGGTAATTAATGTTTAGCTTCCAAAGCATAGGTAGGTTCATATGACAGATGATATTATGTTTGTGTATCGGCGGCTTATATTTATGCATGCATGCATGCACAGGACAGTAATGAATCGCAGTATGAAGATCGGACAGATACAGCGAAGTAAATATGGGCCCTAGATGTATTCATCCTTGCGGAACATGACCTTAAAAGCGGGTTCTCACTATTCAATTTCTCTGAATCAGTTTGAATGGTCCAGCATTGGTGAAAATGACGTTTGTTCTCACTGTTCAGTTGTAATGAATTATTTTAACAGATTCAGCAGACATTTTTGTATTCATTTTTTAATACCGAAATACCAAAATGAATAAAAAGTAGGACTGGCTTTCAGTCTGGTTAACAGTACAATCCCACTGATCAGTTTTAATGAAAATGTGTTCTCACGTTCATTATGACAATATGTACAGTTTCGGTGAATAGTGAGAACTCGCGCCTTTATGAATGATGAGTTGACTTATAGTTCGTGTGTTTGTTGTGTGGTTAGGCGGTCCCTTGGGCACTGTGATGGTGATGCCGGTGGCGGGGTACTTCAGCAGCTCCCGGCTGGGCTGGCCGATGGCCTTCTACGCGCTGGGGGCCGTCGGACTCGCCTGGACCGTCATCTGGCTGGTGTTCGGCCTGGACAGTCCCCACCATCACAAGACCATCACCAAGGAGGAGCTCAGGTACATCCAGGACGGCGCCATCAACGATAAAAAACCAGAGGTGAGACTTCTTCATTGATCACCATAAAAGTTGTTAATGATTTTGTATTACATAATAAGTTGCTTTGATAACATGGACTTTGTTGAGGCAGCAACTGAAGAACACGAAAAAATAAGTTACGTCGTTTTAAATTTCTACGTTTCAGCTTTATATCCTAATCAGCTGGATGGAAATAATGGTATCGGTTAGCTGATGATCTGATAAAAAGTATCAACATCACAATTTAATAATACGAAACCGGCTGATTGATCCCTATAGTACTTGTGTACAGGTACGATCAGGGTGGATCAGGCAGGCTACATTTTTCAAGCAACAGTTGAACCGTCTCTATACTCTATACTATACCTAATGGGCATAAACCAGTTCTTGCATCGGACTCATCGGATTCTTCAGTTATTCACGTAAATTACATCTATATGAGAGCTTCGAGTTCTAGAATAGTATCACTATAACTAACAGTAACTTGTAACTAACAATTATTATAATATTTGTGTACGACTGCGGTAGGTAAATAAACCACGCGCGCGACCGCGAACAGATTTAAATAACGATGAATGTTGAGTGGGTAGCGGTGCGGTGGTAGCGGCACAGGTTCAGCAACCAACATTGCGTTGGCTTTATGTTCGGGATTCGCAGCCGAATTACCAGAGATATAATATAAGTCTGCCGATAAATCCATTTATTGAAATCAATGATGAATAGTGAAATGCATCATGCTTGGTAAGACTGAAATCAATCTGTCGATCTGTCTATCAGTTGTATGTATATATCACTTTCATACTGATAGTTATAACGTTATAAGACTTATAAGTATACATGAATAAAACTTAATAACCTACTAATTAATCTAAGTAGGTATAAAAGTATTACTATGTGAACATTAACTTTCTAAGAAACTTTAAGAAAGAAATTATTCATAGCCAGAGTTGCAAATATACTCTATTTTTGACAACACAATAGATATTTCCAAATTTTCCATTAAACTGCACGATCCATATGTACAATAAAATTTAAATTGCAGGAAAGTAGAACGCATATTCTTAGAGTGCAGTAGGTATTTAGGATAAATTTATATTTATTCCGAAGTAACCATAGATTTACAAAATGAAGGTAGTACAATCAAAATACCTATCTAGGAAGTGTAAAAAGGTGTGTTGATCTTTTTGATCCTTTTTAGAAATTGCCTACGCCTTGGAGGGAAATGGCAACGTCGTTGCCGTGTTGGGCCATACTGATTTGTCATTTCGGTAGCCTATGGGGCTTTTGGACCATGCTTACAGAGATACCAACTTATATGGATAAGATTTTACATTTTGATATTAAGTCGGTAAGTGTACCTCATTTATCATTACAAAAAAAAAAGAAAATCTTTCAAGTAAATTTGAATTCTGTAAGCAAAAACTCTGAAAACAAGTACCTAGGAGTAGCTTAATACACGTTCTTTTATGAAATCAGACGATTGTGTTAATACTACCAATCAGAAAAAAAGTCAAACCCTGTGACAAGGTCTTATAAAACTTCTATTATTTTTTTTAACGATTTCATTTTACTTCCCACACCTATAGGTGAGGGGAGTATTGTGATCGCGAAAATTTTCGATTTTGAGATAATACGTTTTTTGGGCGTTTTATGATATCTACATAACGAAAATCCACGTCACTCATTTCCGTCGGTCTGTCTGTCGGTCTGTCGGTCTGTCTGTCTGTCTGTCTGTCTGTCTGTCGCGTTTTTCTACCCTCGTAATCTCAGTAACCGCTGCATGGATTGTGATGAAATTTGGGCAGCGGTATGCTGTGGGGTCGTAGTAGGTAATGTTCCCATAATTTTGAAAATCGGTGCATAGGCGGCGGAGTAATTAGCAAAAAACAAAAAAAATTAAATATTGCTGAAACTTCGTTTTTAGGCGTTTTAGGGGTCCCTGATCATTTTCTACTTTTTTTTGGGTGGGGGTGAAATTGGGGTGGTTGGGGGGTGGGGGGTTGTAAAATTGAAAAATTTGTTGCTTTCATAATGGACTGTCCACTGACCTGTGAAGGAAGACCTGGCGACATAAATAACTTTCTTATGTCCATCCGAACATTGCCTTTGCCCATTACAGAAAGCAAAGGACTTAGAATTTTTTTTGATGTAAACATACGAGAGTATTGCGTCAGATCGTTGTAACGAGGAAACTGTTGAATTGATTTTAATGAAACTTTGAAACGGCATTACTACCATGGCGAAGATGGAAAACGCGTATGGTTTTGATAAATCGTGCCAGTGGCGGCGCAGAAATAATAAAAAAACTAAAAATATAAAAACAGCTCAAACTTCGTTTTTAAGCGTTTTAGAGGTTCCTGATCATTTTCTGCTTTTTCTTGGGTGGGGGTGAAATTGGGGTGGTTGGGGGGTTGGGGGTTGAAAAATTAAAAAAATTCTTGTACTCATAATAGGCTGTCCACTAACCTGTGAAGGAAGATCTAACGACACAAATCACCTTTTTAGGTGCATCCGAACATTACCTAGCCTATTACAGAAACTAAGGGACTCAGAATTTTCTGTATACTATACGAGAATTTATTGGTCTAAATCGTTTTGTATTTTGTAACGTGGACACTATTAAATTGATTCTAATGAAATTTTGACACAGTATATTGTTACCGTGGTGAGAATGGAAAACGCGTATGTTTGTTAAAAATCTTGTCAGTGGCAGCGTAGTAATAATCAAAGAACGCGACAAGTATGAAAGCAACTCAAATTCGGTTTTTAGATGTTTTAGGGGTTCCTGATCATTTCCTACCAGTTTTTTGGGTGGGGGTGAAAGTGAGGTGGTTGGGGGGGATGGGGGTTGTAAAACTGAGAAGTTTGTAGTATCGATAATAGGCTGTCCATTGACCTGTGAAGGAAAGACCTAGCGGCATAAGACAATTTTGGGGGGGGGGGGTTGGCAATTATTTGGTTGCAAGGGATCTTAGACTGAAGCTTCATGCTATGGGAAAATAATAAACTGGTATCAACGTAATGTGTGGGAAGTACTGAGTCAATCAACTTGACTCCATTTTTATTAATATGTAATCATGAATGATGCTTTTGAAAATTGTGACCCACTTTGTTATGTCTACTTTTTCTAATCTCCAATTATAAGAAACCGCCGGAAGAGCTGTCAAACGCTAAACAATACATTTGTATAGGTTACAAGTGTTAGGATGTAACAAAACAACACGTCCGAGTGTAAACCTTTTATTCCCGTTCGAGTCAAAAGTACATTCCTCGTAGCGTAATATCTAATATCATAGTTCGACTATCCAGTGTCTAACAATTTCAACGCCACCAGACACAACAACCCTTTTTGCATCCGCTTCGGATTTTCTGTTGTCCGAGGCGGCAAATGCAGAACATGTGATGCGCTGTTGCCACATTGACTGCTTACATTTCCACTTCGGATTTTCTGTTGTCTGAGGCGCCAAATGCAGAACATGTGATGCGCTGTTGCCACATCGACTGCTTACACAAGTTTATTTCTTAGTTAGCTTTTATTACATTTCCGTAATGCTGGATTGTTTTTTGCAGAATAGCACGTTGTCAGCGTTACCATATTTGGTATATTGGATATTGAATCTTATCATGAGTCCCATCGCGGACTACTTGATCGTTAAGCAAAATTACGTCAGTGGGAGTAAGCAGAAAAATATTCAATTCCATAGGTAAGATGAGTAAATATGTCATATTTCAAGATTAGCAAGATTATAGGTACATTGTATATAAACTTTTATTGTACACTTTTAACCACTGATATGAGCAGTTTCGTCTGCATTCAATATTTGGTGAGGTTCAAAATTCTGCTTTGAGCATTCGTGTTCCGAAATGGTGAAAAATTCTTGCACGTTTTTCTTATTCATATGTATAAACATTTTGCAAATGAGCGTTCCAATAATTGGTCTCCGAACTAACAAAACCGAGATCTCCTAATATGGGCCTAGCTCATATTTTACACAGCGCAAGTGCCCATATTTCATGAATCACATGCATTAGTATAATGTACACTAACAAATATTAATTATATGCCTGACATCCTCGTTTTTTCCCGGAAATATTACATTTGAGCCTTAAATAATAAAACACAAAATGATTTTAATTTGAAATCATTTAAAAGATCCAACAAAGCTATCAGCTTACTTACGAACAAAAATTCTTGAAGAGACGAATTCCTAACCTCACTTATTTTACTGTACACATCTACCGGCGAACTGACCTTATTTCGCCGAATGTTTGCAAGTAACGACGCCCTAGGACGTCGTTGTTTGCAAGGTATATAGACGATTGTTGGATGACCTTCTAATAAACGCCACTAAAAGTTAAAGTAAAAGAATGGAGGCCCATATTTTGTGCGGGGACCATATTTAGACCAGTTCCTCTAAGTTACAATGAATAAATACTTGAAAACAATTGTTGTTTGGTGC
>CATOUR010000737.1:0-22830 GCA_951848785.1 Callosobruchus maculatus | reverse complement strand
TATCACACCACACTAGGGTTTGCTATCCATCACGCTTTACACGCCCATCAAAAGAAACACCAATCAGTCGTCAAATGCATAACTCGAAAAGCCCACAAGAAACAAAATTTCACAGAAATCGAGAAAAACCAAATACAGCCTTATTATGAGTGGAAATAATACCAAAGCGAGAGTATGATTATCTACGATGGTTTAGGATGTTGGGTCTTAAGGGTCTAGGGTATAGCGCGCGAAATTGAGAACCCAAGAAAATACGTCTCGCCCATGTTAGCGAGGAGGCGTGGCCGCCTGTTCCCTTTCTCCAGTGTGTGTGTCTAAGATGAGGGGAGATAAGCCCAAAAATCCAAAGATAAGGTCAAAGTGTCCAAAGGTAAAGTCCAAAGGTCACTATAAAAATAAATTTCGTCGCTCTTGACGTTAAGTTTTAAACCTACAGTAATGATTCAAAAAGCAAACTAAAGAAGAAAGCTTGTGCTTTGTCACCTGTTTGGCCTTTTTTTTAATATCTTGTTTGGTTGTTAAATTAGAGATATTTGAAGAATGTATGATTCTGCATTGCGAGTTTTTTTGCACACTAAAAAACTTTTTTGAGAAAATTGCAATAGTTGTCATTCATTAAGGTCTTAACTATCACCTTCTGAAATACTGTGTATGTAGTTTGAAAAACAAGTGAGCTCTATTGGAAATGGGAATCCGTGTTTTAACATGGCAAATACATATGTATGACTGTGTATACCCAGGCCCCTTAACGCCCCAAAATCAGATAGTTCTTCTGAAATCTAGATTTTAAGTTGAGACACGTCGGGTTTTACATGTTAGGAACTGTGACATGTCGTGTCTTAAGTGCTACATTTGTGGATCAAAATAAATGAAACACTTATCACTTTGGACTGTTTTACTGAATATAAAGAAAACTAAACAAACACTGAGCTCAACGACTGAAACTATAAACATAATGCGAGATATTAAAGAGGATGCGTTTTAAGCCTTACAAGGTTTAAATCTCAGAATCACAATTTTCTGAAAAACAAAACTCTTCAGAACTAGCAATAGCTTATATGGGGCCGTAATCTTCTTCCGAGCTGTATTACCTTGCAGTGGAACAATAGTTTGGTCACCCAAGTTGACAAATAATTTATAAGTCCACCATAAATTAATTGTAACTGAAAAAAATGAAGTCAAGTTGATTGACTCAGTACATCCCACCAGTTTATTATTTTCCCATAGCATGAAGCTTTAATCTGAGATCCCCTTGCAAATAATTCATTGGCAGCCCCCCCCCCTAAAATTGTCTTATGCCTTATGATTTTCCTTCTCAGGTCAATAGACAGCCTATTATCAATGCTACAGACTTTTTAGTTTTAAACCCCTCCACCCCCAAACCACCCCAACTTCATCCCCACCCAAAAAAAGGGTAGAAAATAATCAGGAACCCCTAAAACATCGAAAAACGAAGTTTGAGCTGTTTTCATATTTTTAGTTTTTGATTATTGCTACGCTGCCACTGACACGATTTCTAACAACCATACGCGTGTTCCAACCTCACAATGGTAGTAATTCTGTGTCAAAATTTCATAGAATCAATTTAATAGTTTCCACGTTACAAAATACAAAACGATCTAAAGCAGTAAATACTCCTATTTATACAAAAAAAGTCCCTTAGTTTCGGTGGCAATGTTTGGATGGACCTAAAAAGGTGATTTATGTTGCTAGGTCTTCCTTCACAGGTTAGTAGACAGCCTATTATGTATACAACAATTTTTTCAGTTTTTCAACCCCCCACCCCCAACCACCCCAATTTCATCTCCACCCAAAAAATTCAGAAAATGATCAGGAACCTCTAAAACGCTTAAAAACGAAGTTTGAGCTGTTTTTATGTTTTAGTTTTTTTATTATTGCTGGGCCGCCACTGACACTATTTTTCCAAAACATACGCGTCTTCCACTCGCTGCGGTAGTAATACTGTGTCAATCCACCAGTACGCAGACAGCTGTTTCACGCCTAGCGGCAGAACCTTTCTGTCGCCTGCTCTCAAAGTACCCAATGTTTGATAGAAAATGAATTTGAAACGGTTATTATTTTAACAGCTGTCCCAGGAAGCAGGTTTTGTTTTTTGCCAACCATCTTTTCAAGTAGTTGATTCTGAAATTTTATACAACGTAGTGCATTTGCATTGGTGATAAATCTAAAGTATGAGCTTATAATATATGATATGACACAGAACACTACAAACCTCAAGACAAGACAAAAACGCATCTTATTTGAGAGCCAACAACAAATCGGGAAAAATCTTGGATAATCACATGGTAGACACTTTGGTTCGAATAAAATTGCTAAAATCCTTCCCTGCCGCATGTCCAACCGTACAGAGGCACAGTCCCCTGATGAATCAGAGAACACCTATGTATATCCTGCTTACTCTGATTGTGGATTTATCAACAACGCAAATGTAACACTTTATGTTCATAACTTTTCAGAATCACCTTATTAGAAAGATAGTTGAAAAAAACAAGCATTTTTTCATGACGCACCTGTAAAAAGTGGTCACCTGTTTCAAATTAATGTTTGGTCAAACATTATGTACTACCGAGGTAGCCGCAACTTCAGTAAATAGTTTCATTTATAATGTGTGACTTTATTGATGGGTCAGTAAAGAGCGATGGAAGAGTTCCACCTCTTAGCGCAACTCAGCAAGCTCGGCTGTAGTACTACGCTCGAAAACTTAGACGAAATAAGCATAGTTTAAAAAACTAAAAAAACGCGCTTCTAAGGAATATCAGACTAAAAAGTGAAAAATAATTTTTAAAACATTCTCAAAACAAAAATGAACAAAAAATACTAGTATTTTTGTAAAGAAAGCGTCGGGTGCTTGATTTACGAATAATATGGTACAAGGCGCCGACGCTTTATTCACAATCGTAGTACTATTTATCATTTATTGTTATTGTTTCTAGCTTATTTTAGAATTTATTTTCATTTCGATATTCTCTGAAGGTACATCTTTCTGTTTTTAAAGTATATACATTTCTAATTTTTTTTAGTTAGTTAACTTTACATGAAATCCTGTTTCTTAATTTTTTTATCTACATTTACCAATACTCAATACAAAATGGGTAGTGAAGGTGAACAAATGTTTTTGCTCAATATTCATAGCACAATCATTACATTGCAATATGTCTTAATAATTAATGTAATAAGTAAACGGCAAATAATTTATACTCACTTAATATCCTATTCTACTTCATAAAACTTAAACAGAACTACAACCGGCAACAGCAAATTTCATTCCCACGTTGAAAGCGGTCCAGCGTCAGGATTGGATATTCGCTGCAGATGATGTTTAGTGTCCCTGTTTTACTCATGTTTTCTATCCCATTTTTAGACTCGACGTAATAATGATGATCGCTACCTTCACAAAAATACCAACTTCCAAACTTTATATCACCCCTTTTCGTTGTTACGCCTCTGTGTAATACTAACAAATTTTAAGGTGTTCTGCTCCATCTCTTAGTCAGCGTACACGACTGCTGGTCCAACGGATTTGAAGCCGTCAAAATCGTTCTCGTGGAAAAGTTGGATCGCTAAATGTTCGGTAATCTAAAGGAGAGTTACAAGCTCATACACAAACATATAGGTGGATCTAATAAAAGCGTGTTGAGAAAATGACGAAGAAGGTGATTAAAAATGTATAAAAAATATTTTTTTAATTTCTGAAACATACCCAAGCAGCTTACGTCACTTCAAACACAAACCTTGTCGGCCCTGACGTCGCTTTGACAGTTAAGTACCTGCACCTGTACCTATTTGCACCGTGATGCTGTCATCAAATCCAAACCAAATAGTTGAAATTGTTGTTATTAATACCAGCTTTCTTCAAAAGAAAAACACCGTTACACCGATAGTGTAATTAGTATGTTCAAAAAACGATTTTCTTCATTTACCAAAAATTGGAGTAAACTGGATGAAAAGACTTTTGGAAAGGAACGACTCAATTAAGATGTTACCTTATAATTACTCTAACAAAGGAAATTGTATGTTTCTCTTTACATACGCATTTGTTAGTTGAGGTGTCAAAATAAAATTTTGAGAATAAACAATTTTTGAAGTCTGCGTTTACAAACGTCAAATGTATAAGGGGTGATACACGTACGAACTTAAGTACGCGGTTTTTAAGTTCGCGAACTTACTCGGCTCGACGCGATGACACGCGTGAAGCTGAAATCACTCATTTTGATGATTTTCCTAAAAAAACAAAACTTTTAACAAACGCCAAACACAACAAGCGTTGCGGATCGATGGCCTGCCGAAGCAAAGGGGTGGCTCGCGGCTCGCAGTACGAGCCGAGACAAGCTACGAGCAAGATTTCAAACCAGTTGGATCGCCGGCGGTTTGCGCGACGGTTTTAAAAGTACGCGTACTTACGGTGACACACAGGCGAAAAAGGTCGTCGAGCCATAAGTACGCGTACTTGCTCGTACGTGTATCACCCCTTTTGAAATATTTCATTTTTTTTTTATTTTGAGTTATTTGTACTGAATAGAGTATTGGCGTACCCGCACATAATTCATAACTACAATTTATGTGTCTAACCTATTTTGGTCTGATTTTATCAGGACGTCTTCTGAAGGTAATTTCTAATTAATGATTCCTTTGTAACCTTTTCCACTGATAACAGTGATGTGTATATGTCTGCATAAATTATTGCTTTGAGGGTCGTTTTACGTAGCCCAATAGCCCACTAGTCGTACCGAAGATATATTAACTAAGTCTCGATTTAAGTAGGTATATTCTACATAAAAGAGCTGCAGGTGAGAAAAATTATTTGACTGCAAACGATAATGCGTTCTTTGCATGCAGCTATTTATTTAGTTTTATATCGACAAACAAGGCTTTAATATGCTGCTAATTATACCTTGTTATTTCAATTTTCTCCTCGTAAACTGTTTCTTCGCCTATGACGTGCAGGCTGTTCATACCGCTAGTCATTTTCTACTTATAGACTAGGAATCATAGTCATTGTTGCGGCATTACAAGGTACTAAGATGTTACTTCCCAGTTTGTGTAGATACATAACTTATCAAAATAAATCAGGTGCATCACTTTACCAGCGCATTTAACTATTTTGTCCTTCAGCGATATTGAGGTGCATTTATGCTTCTATTACATGC
Organism: Callosobruchus maculatus; assembly: GCA_951848785.1. Taxonomy (NCBI): domain Eukaryota; kingdom Metazoa; phylum Arthropoda; class Insecta; order Coleoptera; family Chrysomelidae; genus Callosobruchus; species Callosobruchus maculatus. The sequence continues at coordinate 17,662 of CATOUR010000737.1, read as the reverse complement.
TTTGATACTTTGATCGTATAATATTAATATCAACTTGACGCATGTAAGCTCATTTTTTAAAAAACTGTGGATTCGCTTTTGTGCTTACCGGTCAATACTTTTGTAATCCATCTTGCCGCGATGACATTTCCGTACTCTAAATATTCATGATAATTCAATCATAATTTTTTCCGTGAAATTTCACGGTCTAAGTAACTTTAGACCTTTTAAAATAATGTATTAAACGCCTTTGTGGACAATTTCTAAAATTTTTAAGCGAATAAGTATAGTATCTGATCTGGTTCCTGTAGATTATATATTTCTAAGTAACTACGTAAAAGTTGTAAGACTGAAGTACTGCAGATCACTGTATTGAATTGTAATGTACAGTACTTCTCATTTAAGCATACTACATCTTGTATTATTCTGTTGTACCTGTTAAGCTTCTTCGTCCCAGTCAGCGATCACTTTCTTTCTGACAATCCGGCGACAATTTTTTGTGGTCAATTTCTGCAATTTTTGTAACAGTGCACGCAGCTTGTGGTCACTGCATTTGAATTTTTAGATAATTTTGCAGTTTTCAGTTATTATATCAGAAAACGTGCTCTAGCGGTATCACTGGTAATTATACATATCATAGGTAAAATGGGGTTGATGAAATAATAAATGATTTTTCCAATAAGACTAATTTTTTTGAAATCTGTTTAGTCGTTTTTATTAATACCCCCCCCCCCACCATTTGATCTTAATTAACCAAAAAGTAGTAAACAGCAATTACTCCAATAAATCTTAGCTTTGAATTACATACCTTTTTGGTAACATTTTACTGGTGAATTGGTGTCAAAAACCACTTCAAATACTTAAGACGGCAGTTACGCCCTCTGGTGACCATTTTGTAAATCTGAAAATGTTTTTTTGCTTGTCTCCATGGGCGTCATAGGAGCAATGAGGACGAGCCCAACTGCATCACTGAAGATCCTGCTCGGACTGTCGACGGCGCCATCTTGGATTAGGATGACAGCGATGAGCGATGGTAGCGCATCTCAGAATGTGGGACTCTGGTAATTGACAGATAGGGGGAGGCATGGCCGACTCTACACTAGGCCGGAGCCTTAGATGTGGCAACGTGGCGTAGCTGTCAAATAGTGGTCCGGTTACCGTAAATTGTTTTATAGTTTCAGAATAATAATTATTACATTTTATATGTCTTAGGAGTTCATCTCGGTTGATAAATTGAGAAAAATACTATTTAGAACTACTACCACTAATACCACTTACATCTGATGTCTGGTTCATCGTAGCCAAACACTACAAAATAAAAATAAACGAAACCTGTTTCCTGCTGCCACTTCCACTTCCATTTAAATGAACACTCAATTTACGTTGTAAATTTTCACTTGAGCTAGAAAAATTAAATATTAGGTCACCTTGAAGCCATTCTTGCTGGTCTTGACTCTCCTTCACTATCAAATCCTTTCATAGGTGTGCCCAGATGTGCCCTATTAGAACTGCATTTTTCTGTGATATTTCGGAGGTCCAGAAAACATTGTAGGTACCACATTGTGCTTTAAAATAAGTCTTATCCTTGGAAATGTTTGTAAATTATTGTCTTTATTCTTATAAATATAATCAGCCCTTACGAGGAATACCTTTCACCCACTTCTGTTTATGTCCTTTATTGGAAGCACAATTGCTAGTGCAACCTGGTACTACACACTTTGCAGGCATCTTTTTATCTTTATAGTTTCGTTTGTGCAGGTAAATAATTAGAAACACATTGAAAATCACCTTCCAATCTTATTTTTTACTCAGGAAGAATTACACTAATGACAAAAGCTCGGCCGACTATTCAGTGTTGCCATATTTCAATGCTCCGGCCTAGTGAGTAGAGTCGGCCATGGGGGAGAGGCATGGCAGCATTGACAATATCTGCCTACAGGGTTGTCTAGCCAAACCAAGGTTAAGTCTTTCACTCTGGCCATTCTTAGTATAGGGGTGAAGAAGGAAAGAGGTTTAGTTTCCCGAAGAGGCATTCGTATGCTACACGGACGACTCCCGTCTGGCTGGGGGGCAGACCTCAGAAGCAAGGTTGTATGTGGAAAACCGAGGAGTACGGGAGAGTTACCTTAATGCATAACACATTCATTTTCGAAGCAGAAGCAGAAGCAAACAGGGGAGGTGAGAAAGGGCACGGAGCAGAACGTTTATCTGACAGTCAGGCGGCGCTGATGAAAGCAATCTGCTGGCCCAGAACCCGAACACGCCTGGTTCAGAAGTGCATGAAGAAATTAGAAGAGCTGGCGAGGCGGAAGGAAGTTATCTTAATGTGATGGGTCGCAGGTCATACGGGGAAACTCCCGTAATGAGGAAGCCGATATGCCGGCCAGATTCAGCACCGAGGGACAGTTTGTTGGCCCGCAGCCCGTTATAGGATCAAGTAGGCAGCAGGTAACGTCAACCCTCAAAAAGTGGGTAAATGGTACCATAGATGAACGGTCAAGGCATGGTGAGGGTGAGGGATACAAACAAGCCAAGGATTTTTAGATTACTGCAGACTCAGGCGGCTTCTATCACTATCAGAAGTTGAAGAAGACTCACTATGTATGGGTTGTAGAGGAGCCGATGAAATAGCCTACCAGGTTGCGGTTTTTGCGACAGTATGCTACTTTTTTGTGAAACTAAAGATGCCGTCAACAAAATTATCATGCCCTCTTGGTTTTTGAGAGACAGGGTGAAATCGAAAATTATCGATCTTGGGACCACCCTCGTATCTCGGTTACGTTTTATTTTATTGAGAAGTTTAAAAAAGGGTCTTATAGAATTTTTTCTGTAGAATCTAGTGGTGTAGTTTGATTTTTTCTTGCTCTATCCATTTTCCAGTTATAAAGCAAACATATATTTTTTTAAATGGAACACCCTGTATATTATTTTTGAAGTCAATCATAAGCTTTTGAAAAATGTATACTAGTATTAACTTATTTTGAAAATTACGCTCAAAATTTGATTTTTCCAATATTATCACAAATAGTAGTTAATAGCGTATAAACTACAAATAAATAATTGAGTTTAAAAGTACTGAGTATCTTGTATCTCAATAATTGTTTACTTGGATATTGTTTTTAATAGACTAGTCATGGCCTGCTGCTACAAATAAAGTAAAAAAATGAAATTTTGAGCTTGATTTCCAGAAAAAATTATACTAATATATATTTTTGAAAAGCTTGGGTTATTTGCGATTGATGTAAAAAATAATATACAAGGTGGCCCAATTAAAAAAATATATGTTTCTTTCGTAGCTGAAAAATGGTTAGAGTAAGAAAAAATCAAACTACACCACTGGATTGACAGAAACAATCTATAAGACCCTTTTTTAACTTTTGAATAAGGTGAAAAACAACCGAGATACGAGGGTGATCTCAAAATCGATAGTTTTCGATATCACCCTGTATCTCAAAAACCAAGAGGGCCGTAATAATTTTGTTGACGGCATCTTTAGTTTCACGAAAGAGTAGCACACTGTCGCGAAAACCGCAACTCTCTATCTTCAAAAATAACCGAGATACCCCATAAAAGTGCCCGAAGTGGGACACCCTGTACATTGCATCTTTATCTAACCACCCGGTACATTAACAATGAGGCTTTAATGTCTGGTTTTGTGTTTCATAAAATTCTACCTTTGAAGTTACTAGTACTAGTTTTATTATATACCAACCACAGAGTTAACATCTATAGAGGGAGTGTAAACAACAAAATGCACAGGTCGCTGACCAGCCAACATGTAACGGAAATTTTGACAGCTTGAGGGCATTACCAGTGGCGTGCGACTTTATATTAAAATTGGATGTTCATTAATAGATTCAATTATTACTGTGATGTTACAAACTGATAGCAATAAGTTGTATTAGTATTTAGCTATACTTAAAGACTTACTCTTATTATAATTTCATTGTAACAGTTGATAATTTATTATTACCATGAAGTGTTTTTCAAAACATATCTAACAGTATTCTGAAAGGTAGCCTGTTGGAATGGCTGCATCGTGTTTTTACTTCACCAATAAAATATAATAATTGCATTAGGTAACATCCAGTTCTATGAAATTCTCATAGATATATTTTCTGTAGTTAAAGGCCCGGTCAAACAGAGAACGCGGCGGTCCGGCGTTCTCTAACAATACAATGGAACGCTGTAACGCGGCGGTCTAGAACGCGGCGTTCGACGTTCCATTGTATTGTTAGAGAACGCCGGACCGCCGCGTTCTCTGTTTGACCAGGCCTTAAATGTGGCATACATTTTTGCATTTCACGTCCTCAAATAGTTTAAAAAATGGAATTTGGAAAATTCATGTTGATTAGCATGAATGTAATGCGTGCACAGAACATACATGAAACAACCATTATTATTCCTCAAACTGGAGTGAAGTTACTTTTGTTCCCAGTTATCCTCATATATTACGCTACTGAAAACTAAAACAAAACCTGTACTCACCTATGATAAGAAGTGGTCACCGATTCGTCGCTATTACAGCAAACTATGCACTTTTTATATTGTCTCATCATGCAGTTATGACAATATTGTTCATAAATAATTTAATTCACACCACAAATAGTCACAAAGTCAGTCAAATATACACTAAAATCACAAAAATCTCGACAAACGCAATAACCAGTAACCACAACTACAATGACAGCTTAAGGGCACGCCGATTGTAGGTTGCCAGATTTACGACATATTAGAAGTTATTGCGACATTCCGCTATGAAATTTACCATTTTTGAGATTTCATTAAATCAATACAAATGATCTTCACGTAAATCAGTTACATTGCAAGTATATTGGAATGTATAGTTAAATACCCAGTTAAATACTTTGTGTTCAGACTGCGGAAACTGCCAGATTTTGAAGAAGCTGGAAGCGGACGAAGAAGAGTGGCAATAGCGCTATAGATGTTGGCTGGCCAATATTCAAATTAAGCTCCCTCTAGAGACGTTAACTTTGTGATACCAGCATATCCTCGTATGAATATGGCTGGACTATATTTTTCGCTAACCTGCTTCGAGCATAACTAGGTTAACCGCCGAAGTAAGTACTTGAGGGATTAGGGAGGGCAAAACGGTTCGCGAATTAGTGTTTTTGCGGGGCGTTGTATCTCTGACGTGAGCGCAGAGGCTGAAGTTAAGCATCATCACATGAGTTGAATATACAATAAGCGGGCATCACAAGCACTCCAAACTGTGATCAAATTAGGAGACTGTTATGTGCTTTCCTCGTTTTCGGCCAAATTATTTCGGTAAAACGTTATCAAGTGAAAGGGCTGTTCTGCTCCACTTAGTTATTATGATGTTGCTTTATGTTTATCTTTGCGAAGCCGAAATTTTCTATCAAGTATGTTCGTTGGATGCTCCCACGTATTGGAATAAAATCATTCTATAGCAAAGCATGCACGTAAACTCTAAAGGTGAGTGTCCACAATGAGATTAAAATCTCATGAGATGCTTGCCCTATGAGAAATCTAATTCAGATATGTTTCCACAGAATATGATATACAGGGTGAGTTTTCAGGACCGGATAACTCGATAACTCCACCACTGTAGCTGAAGATATGCTCCTTGCTCAGAAAATGTAGATTGTATAGATTTATACAAGGTGATCCACGAGGTGATCCATAATGATATTGACTATAGAGGTGAATGTAGGACTAAGTTTGTTCTGAGGGCGGATCAACAAAAAGTGAGACTATTTGTAGTGTGACACCTTGGGGTGTTGAATTTCACTTGACTTAGGAAATACGGGCTATCATATCTGTTTTCAATATTTTTAATTAGAGTGCACTGAATTTTCTTTTATCCGATAATCACGACAGCATTTTTTTAATAATGTTGCATGTAATATTCTTACACTGTTATATTATCAAAATCCTGCGAATTTCGCATTACAAGACCAGGACATCAATTTGCAGACGGTAACAGTGTATTTACATGTGAGTTGAAACTAAGAGCTGAGAATGGGAAGAAACTGACACGATTTTCATGACGTAAATGAAATAATTAAATAATAATAATAAATTAATTATCAACAGTATATTGGTATCCACAAGCAATAGCCTTTAATAGAAAATTATCACGAGGTGATCCATAACTACGTGACAATGCAAATATAATTTTTCTAAATGCGACATATATTATCCCATATTTAGATTCTACAAATGGTTACCTGTCTTACAGTATAAGGTATTGTAACACTATACAGGGTATTTTAAAAGTTAGGACGATTTTTGTATCCGAATCGCTGTCATGTGAACGTATTGTATATCAAAGAATAATAAGTCAAAAGTAATTTTTTACATAACAGAATAGAAAATATTCTCTAGTTTTAATGCCAGCTCTAAAAAAAGTCGAGGACCCCCATATTTTATTACATCGAAAATTGCTTCTAATATGTGCTTTCATCTTTTTATAGTACCTACATGCATCAGTTTCTGAGATATTTCTACTTTTCTGAGGATTTCAAATATACCTTCTATTAATTTACTGAAATTCATTTATTTTGAGTAAGAGCTACGGTATTTCATTTTTATTTAACGAACAACTAAAATATAAGACAATAATAGTCTTTGACGAAGTCATTATCCTGAATTATCGAGCTAATATAAGTATGCTGAGGAAATAATATTATATACGTTATAAACATGATGCATGATTATCAAGCTGTCAGGTAGGCTTTGAAATATTAACTGACCCAAAACCAACAAAATGATTCTTCAGTCTTTCAAATATGCATCAGTTTTACGATACCTCCGTTCTGGATATCGCTGTTGATAGTTGATAATATATTCTAGAGGCAAGTAGGCAATTTCTCAAAGATTCTCCTAAACACCCTATATTTGTTCTTCCAAAGAAAAATTAACTATTCCAGCTCGGTTTTCACACAGCACGAAATTATTGAGAAGGTTATAAAAGCTGTCAATGTTTCAAAGCCTACCTGATAAATCTGCTTGGTAATTATTATGCAACACGTCTATACAATTATTTCCTCGGCATACTTGACTTATATGATCTCGATATTTCAATGTCTTGACTTCATCAAATACTATTATGACTTAATATTTTAGTTTTTAGTTAAATAAAAATAAAATTCTATAGACCTTTGTCAAAATAAATAAATTTCGGTACACAGATAGAAAGTATATTTAAATTTTGCAGAAAAATCGAAAAATCTCAGATGAATGAATGTAGGTATAACAAATGCTATACAAGAATAAAGAAGCATATGGAAAGCAATTTTTGGTATAATAAAATATGTGGGTTTAAATTTCAAAAAAAGAGGGAGAATCTAGATTTTGTATTATAACTCCTCTGTATATGAATAAGCGTTACAATACCTTATATTGTATGGGTGTCTCATTTAAAAAACGTATTTGTGGATCGCTAGGTTTTTATAGGGTGCCTCTCTTCTCTCTATATAAATTAAAATATTTTCTGAGCAAGGAGCATATCCTTAGCTACAATTTTTTCATTGTCTTCTGCAGTAGTGTAGTTATCGACCAATCTGGTATTTAAAACTCATCCTGTATAACTGTGAAACACATGAGTAATGAAATTTTTATCTCATGGGACAAGGATCTCTGAATCTACTGTTACTACAGCACTGTGTTAAACGCAGAGCCTACACCACTTAACAGAAAACTTTTGCAATGATTTTTTAACAAAATGTCAACAAAAAGAACTAGAAGAAAGGCTGTAGCATGTTACTTTGTCGTTTAAACCCTTTAGGGCCGGTTTCTCAATGTCCAGTTAGAGTCTCAGATAGTTAGCTGCCAGTTTCTATGGATATTAACAGTCAGATAAGATTTACGTGAATTCGTAAGTTCAACCTTCAATTGTTTAAACAATTTATTTGACAGTTAACCGTTAACATCCAGATAAATATTTATCTGAACATTGAGAAACCGGCCCTTCGTAATGGAACAAGAATGTCTCATAGATACTAGGTTGGAGACTGGATTAAGAGAAAAGAAAACAAGAATACAATAACATTATTATCGGAAGAATTAGAACGAGAAGATCAACAATAAGAACTTTCTTCGAATATCTGCCTCCTGTTTCCGGTGTTTCTTGGGAAAAATAAAATTTGCTATAGACAAGCAAAACACACATATGCTAGATGCAATTCCTCCAGCTCAAACAGCTCAAAAATTACCTAAACTCTAACGTAGAAACACTGGTACCCTGATTCTGTTTGAGACACCGTCAAATCACGTGCGGCAAGTGAGATGAATATTTCACATGAAATATGACGCATATCATGTATACACTTTGAGCCTTGTTCATGAAACGAATATCTCGTGAAATACTGTTTTGTGTAATTTTTAATAATAATTGTTGTTTCTCGCGCCCATTTTCACTGAGAAACTTGAAACCTATGACTCCTGCCCCAATTACCTCATAAAAAAGTTCCATTGTGGATCCGTACCTTGAAATACCATTATATCTCTTTATGTAAAATAATGAGGGTTATTTGCGGAAATAAATGGCAAATTGGCAAATAATAAATATGGCTTTTAAGGACGATGCAGCCTAGAAAAATACAAATTTTGTGGGTTATTTTTGGCATTAACATGGATAAACTTGTCCAAATATTGCCTTCGAAGACGTATCTGTGGACCTACGACTTTTCTTCTTATATCTCATATATATTATTAGCTATCACAGTATTTCCTTCTCCATTACCGTTGCTAGTTAAAAGTTGTCAAGAAGGTCGTTTTGATTCCTAAATTCTTGAAGCGAGAGAAACAGTTTACAAATCAAAATTTTGACTGTATCTAATTTATTAAACAATAGAATAAAAAATATTCTGAATCCCAATCAATTGATTACGTGTGTTGCTGTAGAACAAGAAATTTTACTAACAGTTGTTCTGAAGCTTCCTTGGCAACCATTTCTTCTTTTTTTTAATAATCCCATCTTTTTGACATACAGGGTGGGTCCTAAGTTGATAGTTCTTTTTCAACAGGTCTATATATATATATATATATATATATATATATATATATATATATAGACAAAACAAAAACAAAAAAGGTGCAACCCGGGCTCCGACACACCGGGCTGCTGTTCCATTCCCCAGCGACTACTCCTCACACCGTGAGGTGAGCAATCACTGGGTCCGCGTATCGTGCGTCCTAAGCAGACGAAGGGACCCATGGATGACTGCCTTCTGCATTCTGGCGGCTAAGATGTGCGCCGCCGCACGGCACACCGGCATTTTGCGCAGTGCAGAGAGCAGCGTATCCCTCATACCACCTAGGGATCCAATGACCATTACTAGCAGACTCACAGTGTAGTCCGGCCAGAGCCTGCGAAGTTGTCCGAGGAGCTCCTGATACTTGGTCCGCTTTTCCTCCTCCTTAGAGACGATGTTCCCCTCGGCAGGTGCCGAGAACTCGATAACGAACATCGTCTTTTGTTGGTAGTCGAGGAGGACTATGTCGGGCTTATTTGCATGTATAAGCTCGAGCGTGGAGAATGAGTAGTTCCAGTAAATTCGGCACCTCTCGTTCTCCACAACGGACTCAATGTTCCCTGGAGCGTATGGCAGCACCGGTGTCTCATCTATACCGTATGAGTGCCTTAAATGGTAGTATAGCACTCGTAGAGCCGCGTTGTGCCGATAGACGTAGGCTGTGCTAGCGTACACCTTACACGCCGACAACAGGTGCGTAAGGGTCTCTGGCGCCTGCAGGCAGGCTCTACAGCGGATATCGGGCACATCCATACCCATAATCCGGCTACGGTATACTAAGGTGTTGAAGACACCGTCTTGGCAAGCCATTATAGAGCTCTCAGTCTCCGACTTCAACCCATTAGACCTTAGGAAGGAGAAGGTCAACTGCTCAGATAAACCATGCTCTTCTAGATGTTTGTAGAAGATTCCGTGCATTGGTTTATCTTTGTGAAGTCTTAAAAGCAATTGGACTTCAGCAGTTTTAATCCGGGTTTTTAATTGTGCGGGAGCAAGTTCCGTAACGGACTGCTGACACCTCCGCGTGAAGTCGAGCGTGAGACTAAGTTCTTCGGCTGCCCGTGTTGCTGCTTTAAAAAGGAAGGCTCCTTTACCCGCAATCTCGTGCTCTCGCACAAAGCGGATCAGGGGATCGGTGCTCGTCGTAACATAGCAAGCAGTGGCCAGTACTACTCTGTTGTGCAGATGCTCCAAACTCAATAGTCCACGCCCTCCCAGGTGTCGCGGGAGGTATATTCGCGGGACAGAGGATCTAGGATGTAGACTTCCCTCCATATTCATCCTTTTGCGGGTCTTTATGTCGATTTGTCGCAGCTCTTCCACGTTCCAGTGGATAGCACCAAAGCTGTATAGCAACAATGGGACCGCAAGCATGTTTGTGGCAGCGACTTTGTTTTTGCCGGACAGTTCTGACGACCAGATCTGCCGGAGTCGGTGCAAATACTTGCGGCGGAGACACTCTTTGACCAATTCTGCCTCTTGGATGTGACGCTGCGCCACTCCAAGGTAGGTATAGGTATCTCCGGCATGCAGTTGTCGCAAGATGCTCCCATCAACGAGCTGCTCCTCATCTTCACTATCTCCGCAACGTCCTCTTTTGAGATGAACCATGGCACATTTGTCTATCCCGAACTCCATACCAATAGCTTGACTGTAATCCTGCACTACCCTAAGCGACTGCTCTAAATCGCGTTGTCCGGAGGCATAGAGTTTCAGGTCATCCATGTAAAATAAGTGGGTGACCTTGTGCCTCCGGTAATTGGGCTTGCCACAGCTGTATCCCTTAGTATTTTTCAGCGCTATGGACAAAGGCAGTAGCGAGATGCAAAAGAGCAAGGGACTCAAGGAGTCTCCTTGGAAGACCCCTCTTTTAAATGATACCAACTCTGTTCGAACCCTGGTTTCACCCGATGTTATAGTGAACCGAGTCTTCCAGAGCGGCATCAGTTGTTTGATGCATCCCACTATTTGATCATCTACCGAAAGACATTCCAACAGCCGCACAATCAGTTCATGAGACGTAGTGTCGAATGCCTTCCGATAGTCGATCCAGGCCATAGAAAGGTTTCGCAGGTAATGCACGGAGTCCTGTGTGACACAGCGGTCAATCAACAGGTTATCCCTGCAGCCAGCTACTCCTTTCTTAGACCCTCTTTGTTCATATACGCTGAGAAATACGGGATTTACAGCTTGAAGGATACGCATGTACAAGATTCTGGTGAAGAGCTTGTAACATGCGTTCAGACATGTTATTGGCCTGTAGTTTTTAGGATCAGACAAATCTCCGGTCTTCGGGAGAAGCACGGTTCGACCCTCGACAAACCAAGCCGGAATTGGCTGCTCCTGATTTAGCCACGAGTTAAAAACTCTAGCTAAATGCCGGTGGCAACTGGGAAACTTTTTCAACCAGTAGGTGTTTATGCCATCCGGGCCAGGAGCTGCGAAATTCTTTGCGCCTCGTAAGGCACCAAGAATTTCTTCCGTGTTTATCGGGTGACGCAGTACATTCAGGTTTGGAGTCCTCCTACAAACGGACTCGAACTGCGCCAAGGCCGGAGTGTCTGCTTGGAGAGGTTTGGGGTGTTCGTAAATGCCCCTCCAGAAAGTCTCCACGCGATCAGCAGTTGGCGGCTGCTCTATGACTGGTGGTCGCTGTTGGAAGAGACGAGCAGGCTTTTCGGAAAACAATCTGTTTTCCTCCAAACCTCTCGCCCGCGTCACCAGTGATCGTTTAGCAGCGATTAGCGTCCGTATCCTGTCAAGACAATGCTGCTTGACAACAACCAGTACCGCTTGACTGAGCGTGTGATGGTCGCGTCTTAGCTCTCGGGCTATCTGGCGCACGCGGCGCGTAAAAGGCCTACCGGCCGCTCTATATTCCATCACACACTGGATACGGGATGCTTCTTGGCGAGCCAACTGGATTTTCGCTTCCATCTGGCGCACCCGCCTCTGTGCTCTCTCGACAGGAGAGTCTCTCACTCTCCCCTGTCCAGCCAGCCTCAGAGCCGCAGCGTAAATTTCGCAATTGATGCTCCAAATGTCAGAGACCTCCGATAGACGTTCACTCAACGCCTCATCCTCTCTCTTTAAATCTGCCAGCTTGAAGGACCTCTTGTTGTTATGCAAGGCCCTTCGGTCACTGAAATCTCCAGGTGAGACGGCTTCGTCGATTTCCCTCTCAGCGGGCCTCATCGGCGACCTTCCAGCCTGGTTAACAGGCCTTTCAGTCGCCGGAGGGGCAGGCTGAGCTGGAGCACGAACGTATCCCTGCCCCCGAAGGTAAAATACCTGGTTCCGCAAGCTCTGGGAGGTAATTGTGCTATGCTCTGGATGCATTTCACACCACCTCCCATGCATGCGGGACATGTATCCCCTACGGCGCGGGCTACTGCTCTCGTAGCAGCTCAGCAGGTCATATATATATATATATATATATATATATATATATATATATATATATATATATCCATACCTATACCTATACGACTTCTATAAGTCGTTAAAATAGAAAACTTCTAAAGATAACTTTTTCCGAAAACTAAAAAGTAAGCGAAATGCAGAATCAAAAAAGTAAATCTGGTGTAGTGTTTCTAAACGTACCTAGTCTGTTTTTGTTTAGGTTTTTGCTCGGAGTTTTATCTTATCAATCAGGCCATGTACCTATCAATGACCAATGAGAGCATTAGTCAATTTCAGTTTTTCTTGGTTAATTTTAACTTGGTAAAACTCGAAAGTTGTTTACTAGCAATGTGCCACTTTTAGGATTTACCAATTTAAAAATATAGAAAACTATCCCAGAGTTTTACTTTGGCCAAAATAAGAAGGATAAACAGAACGTTACTACTACACTATTTGACAGGTACAGTTCCTAATCGGACAAATATCCAAGCAAAAAACTAAACATAAACAGGCTCGGTATGTCTAAATACTCAAGCCCAGATTTAGTTTTTTGATTCTGTATCTCGCTTATTTTTCAGATAAAATTTATTTGCAATAGTTGTTTATTTTAACGAATTATAAACGCAGGTAAAAAAAGTATCAACTTAGGACTCACCCTAGCAAATATGAAAAACTAGTCTATTTACAAGAACTAGCTTTGAGATCTACTTCAAATTGTAAAACAAAAGTTCATCTTGCATGTTTACATATATGGTGGATGCATATCCATAATTATATGCACACTTTCACCATTTTTTGTTATTCAACAATATTGGTGGAAGTATAATACTACATTTGAATCGGTGAGTCCAAGAACAGTAAAAGTCCAAAAAAAATGGCGTTTTGACTAAAGATGGCCAAAACGTTTAAAATTCAAAGATCCATCGGTTGCGCTTAAAAAGATTACGAAGTATAAAAATAACGCCATTACACGCACCATCTGTTGACGGCGTTGCGATGAAAAACATTACAAGTCTACGGCGTTGCGGATAAAAAACATTACAAGTGCCAGGACATGTACTGATTTTAACGTCATTGGTCAACTCATTGTTGGCTGTCAGCGCCACGGTTCGCGATATCGTTAATAATAATAAGACAATTTTTACATACTTAGCACCCTCTATTATTGACGTTGTCGAAACCTTATCATACGCTAAAACTAAAAAAAATACAGAAAATCCTGTAAAAAGAAGACTGAGTTCAAGAACCGTACAAGGGCATAAACTATTTTTTTTATTAGATTGGAGGAGGGTGAGACTTTTGGATCTATTATGTTGTATTATCATTGGTCTAAAGAATGGGGTACTTTCCAAACAAAACTGCATGACGGAATATTGATGTTACATCCCCAAAAACCATGTAAGTAACATTTTTACTTTTCACTGTCAACGCTAAGTGGCTTAAAAGCACCTGCAAAGTTCAAACATAAAATTTCGCGCCAAAGCTGTGACGTAATAAATCTAAGCGTGACGTAATAAGCCTTTCGTGGAGCTATCCTTAGAATGTGACTGTACCTTGTCGTCTGACCTCCTTTTCTCCATCTACAGACATAACCTCCGCTTCGTATTGATATTGACAGATGTTTGTTTACATCATTTCATGATCTATCTTGGTTAAATGAGATACCGTGACAGGCGTGAAAAGTAACTATGAAACACTCTCAGAGTAAACTGCTAATCACATAACAATGCAAAAAATGGAATAGCTGTGCAATATAACATTTATAGTGTACAAAAAGAGGGAAACTGAATAAACATAAAATAAAGTTTACAATCCTTTATAGAAAAACTATGCAAAATATTAACAACGTGACAAACTTGAATCTACGCTCAATTCACATTAATATAGTCACATCCTATTTACATCCGGCACAAAAATCACTTTTGATTGGTTGATTTCTTAGGCGGGAGGTTTAAGAGATTCAAATGATCTCTTTTCAAAGGGATGACTTTCAAAGTCTATCTTTACTCCACGTGGGCAGAAAAACACTGCCATCATTACAAATTAGATACAAGCAATCCATTTCAGCCATTAAACAGGCAATATTAGCAAGTTGGAATATACCCCATTATAACTATAACTTTTATATAATGACGAACAGAGTTACTTTACTCGTTGTGGGGTTAATATGTTTTTTTAATTTATCTCAAAACTACGTTTCTGCACTTATACTTGGACTCACCGATTCATTTGTATTGTACTAGATAACGTCTGCCATGACACGGTGTCCCGCCTCACGTATCTCACACAGGCGGGTGTCACATGAAATGGTATTTCTTCTCAAGTACCTCACACGCGATTAGATTTGGCTGGAAAAACGTTGCATAGCGAATCTCGTTTAAAACGGTGTCTCGTCTCAGTGGTCCTGCCGTCCACTATCGTATAATGGAACTAAGATGAAAATGTGACGGCAAGGCTTTTGGCGTATCGAAAAAGCTACGCAGGGGCGTGTTCGACTTACAATTGACTCACAAGGAAAGTGTGCTGTTTTTTTTATGGTCAGCCTCCCGCAAAGGCTGAAAGCCTATGGCGCTGTAGAAGCGCTGCGAGAGGATAAGTCTCGATGCACGTTAGATTTGAAACGCTGCAGGTTGTAGCCATAGAGAAACAAATTCCCTGGCAGCTCATTCCACAGCGTCAAAGCTCTCCAAGAGAAAGAATGCTGGAGGAGACTGGTTTGGGGATACGGACCTTGAACTGGTAAGGATGAGCTCGCAGAGCCTCTCCAGTATTCTTCGTTCGGGCAACCTTCGGTGTTATTATCTGGGAGAGCTCACTCGAACATCTTTTGTGGTAGAATCTGTAGAACAGGGACAGGTCTGCCACCCTTCTTTGATGTTCCAGGCTGTGGAGGTGCTTTCTGGGGTAAGGCGTATCGGTTAGTCTAATTCCTCTCTTCTGAATAGTATCCAGAAACTTTGGAGAGTGTTTCGGAGCGCATCCCCACACATGGGAGCAAATACTCTAACGATGATCGGATATGTGCCTTGTAGGGCAGCACTAGTTGCTCTGGTGTATACAGCTTCCTACAGCGGAATAAAACTCCAAGCTTCTGTGATGCCGTTTTAGCAATACTGGCGACATGGTCGTGCCAGGAGATGGTTTGTTGATGTCGATTCCCAAAAACTTGACGGAAGGTGACTCGACTATTGGATGACCCCCATTTCTACAGATGGTAAGCCAACGTAGGTCTTCTTTGTTAGTGTTGCTGCCTGAACTTTCTTTACGTTAAAGTGTACTTTATTCACAAATCCCCACTTGGGAATTGTTCTGATACCTACGTTGATCTATGAAAATACATCTGATGAACGGCCTTTGACTACAGCAAACAGAGATCGGTCGTTTAAAAAGCTATTCAGCTACTGGCGCAGGCCAGGTGATAGTCCATAAGCAGCATGCCTGACCAAACGTCCCTCATGCCACACTCTATTGAAGGCTTTCGATATGCGAAGTGCAACAACACAGGATTCACCATGATTTTCAATTGTTCTATCCCACAAGTGCGTGACGTAGGCCAGGAGGTCACCCATAAGCCTATGCTTGCGAAAGCGATACTGGCGATCATTGACGATTGTTATACAGGTATTTCAAGAGCTCTGATGCGTTAATGACAGTCTCCATAAGCTTAGACATGATGCTCAGAAGAGCCACAGGTCTATAACTGATGGGATCGGTTTTTTGCCTTTCTTAAGAATGGGTTGTACGTAGCCAATCTTCCATGTAGCGGGAAACGTGCCTTACTGGTACGATAGCTTAACGAGCTCGCAAAGACTAGGTGCAAGCTCAGCGGCACAGTCTTTAAAGACAATTCTGCAATAATTTAAATAGAAAAATGCCATGGTGTCCCTCATTTGGCGATATCACTGAGACACAGAGAAGCTCGCCTTGCGAATTCTTACGGGACAAACTTGAAGGGCAAATGCCTCTACCTGCATCGAATTATACTATTGCCTCTTCAAGTGCTTCCTTTGGGGAAGCGTGAAGTAAACTGTTTTCACCTCCTCGACCAAAGTGAGCTCAAAGATAGCACAGTCTTTGTTTGCAACATGTCCTGAATCGTGTCTGGCATGATGTTGCTAGTCCATGAAAGTGCTGTTTGGATCTTTCAGATCTCATCAGTCGGACATGAAAGCAGTGAACCAATAGAAATAACCCTTCTGAGGGCAAGTACTCCTAAAGGCAATGAATTAGACTACTGGCTCGAGTGCCTTCTATCGGGAAACATAAAAAAATGATTTCCATCTTATCCAAAGTATGCTTAAAGATATTACAATCGTTATTTGGAACATGTCCTGAATGTACTGCGAGTCAGAGTCTTATTACTAGTCTAGGCTTCTGAGATTTCAAGCTTAATTGGTTTTCTAAAAGCATTTTTAAGTGACGGTATATTCAACGATTTTTAATCAGATGCAGAACAGCTTATGACCTCATTGTGATGAGTGTTACTATATTTATTACGCAATGAGTTCTGTTTGAAGTCTCGGTTTTGATTTTTTGCTCCCATTACTATTCGTGATGGTTTGGTTTGATGAAATATTATGAAAACGGTGTCAGATACATTGAATCAGTATTTCGTACCCACCTTAAGGATACCCTTCTATTAGTTCTTGGGCAGGAAATCAATAATTTTTTCTTAATTTCAGGTCGCTGCTGCCTTATAGCATCAGGCTGATGCTGAGAGACCTCCAAGCTTGAAACGGAAGCCTATACAGGTCTAGGTGATCCGACATAAAACTGAATGGTTGTAATTTTCTACGTAGTATGTGCTATAATTTGAATGAGTAGCTAGCAGTCACTTCAAAGGGACTGCTTACTTTTGATCCTATGAGAATTATGAGAAAATTTCGATTTTATAATAATATTATTGTGTCTTCCATATTTTTTTAGTCCTTACTTAATAATTGAGCATAGGAAAATGAGAGTAAAATAGCTCCTTCTAACTAAAGATGTTTCAACTCTCCGACCAATGCATCACCATGTAATTATAATTATTACAAATCTGCCTGTAATGCTGAATATTGTACATATTTTCCAATAATTTTCTCAAACAAATCATCAGGATGTGTTATAAAATAGTTCTCGATCTAGTTTCTGGTATTATCTACACCGCTACCGTCCTTGGGCGAATGTGAATGTTATGCTAGCATATTTGCAGTGGATACCTAAATAACAACAATCCTCAAAAACTTAAGTATGTTCATATATATTGGACGTATTAGACC
>CATOUR010000736.1:0-35317 GCA_951848785.1 Callosobruchus maculatus | reverse complement strand
TTTGAGGTGTGGGATTGTAGCGTTTAGTCCCGACGTGGTTTAGCTGCTATCAGAGTTGTTTTTTTACGCCGGTTCCCCCTCACAGTGATGTTATAGAGATCTGTGAAATGTTGAATGAGTGCCAAGTGTGTCAGAATCTCAACCTAAAGAATCGGTTGTCTCCATCGCTTTCGTCAGAAAAAGTTAACTTTCCCACAAATTAATGTGTCAGCTAGAGAATTTGGTTTATGAGTTGCGTAGCTACAGTGTTGTCCTAGTTGAAAATGTAATTTGTCAATAGCGCATTGGTTATAGTAAATGAAAACTTATTTATCACAAATATTCTCTTGCTAGAATTTAATTTACAATAAATACTCTCAAAAACTATTATCCTGACAGCCAGAGGCTGTTGTGTATGTCATTGTGAAGAGACTAATTTTAATGGAGAGGTGGTTTCATTTATAATAACTTCAAGGTTCAGCGCTAGCAACTATATGAAATAGACATTTTCCCAGAAGCTGCTTCAAAGTATGGCGATATATGTGAGATAACTTATGCTCAAATTATTTGATATTCGTGGATCAAAGGTAGTCATAAATTCATGTGCCTTACACGATGGTATCAAATTATATCACTCAAAAATATTTTATCGGCTTGACACTTCAAAAGATATGATCTATTGCGCTTGACTGGAACATCAATAAAACTATATATTCTGGAAGACAAAATTTTGATTAACGTTCAGGCCACCTTGTGGCCTTTATCAAAGTACTAAATAATTCCTAAGTCGGCGATTCAAAAATCTTGAGGAACAAGGATTGTTGCATTGTTGGTAAATCCATGATTAGATTAATACATCATTGTCTTATGATCAAGATGCTGTCTGACTTATGAGTGTCTAAGATCTTTTCTTTTTTGTGGCCTTGCACCTCATAGGAGCTCCATACAGGACGACCGACTGTGCATACAACCTGGCACAGTAGCATTAGGATATTAGACACGGGGGCGAATTTTCGTGCGGCCACATAGACATGTCGAATCAAAATTTCGACACAGAAAGGTTTATTTAAGAGGAGCAGAAAAGACCTTCATTATGGGATACAAGTGTGCCAAGTACAGTGATGTCAGCTTTTTTTTTTTTTTTTTTTTTTTTTTTTTTTTTTTTTTTTTTTGGCACTAGGAATTTCCCATCAGCCAGAAACAAAATATCTAATCTAACTAACTATCTAATAACTCAACCACCAAGTGTCTAGAAAAACACTATTAGAAGACCGATTTCAATCTAACCTAAAATAAGGAAGGATGGAAGGATAATTGGTATGTGAACAGGGTTACAGAGTCTTCTCGCCTAGGGGCCTTTCAAGGCATTTTTTTTTCACACACAAGAGGGCCACGGTAAGGAGGATAGAAGAACATATAAGGGACAGAACAAAGGAAAATCTATACCTACCAATCAACCCTAATTCTAAATCTAAATTCTAACACCTGAATATTTCAAAAAGTTTATAAAACAAGAGGTAACGTCAGAGCGTTGTAGTGCAAGTAGAGAGACTATATTGAATGGAGCAGTGAGTCCACACTTTATTAGATTTGTATATAGTGTATTGCAGTGGTCCCTATGTTTGAGGCATCCAAAAAAAACATGATCAAGGTCACCCTCAACATTACAGTGATCACACAGATTGGAAGAAATCAAACTCAGTCTAGCAAGATGCGAAGGAAAAGATCCATGACCTAGTTTCATTCGAACAATACATGTAATATATTTTCTTGGAATTTGGAAATTATTATGCCACTGTGATCTGGGTAACTCTGGCTGAAGTGATGTGTATCTCGAAGGATTACTAAGACAATGCTGTTTCCATTCCTGTGACCAGGCCTTAAGTAAGTTGTTTTTGATAGCACATTTATAGTCTTCGATCGATGGTGTGGCTTGAAGCTCAGTACCGGCAGTAATGCTTAATCTAGCAAGTTCGTCAGCCTTTTCATTAGGCGCCAGGCCGCTGTGTCCCTTGATCCAAAAAATCTTAATGTCTACATTTTCCATAGTTAATTTATCTAGGAGGTGCTTGATTCGTAAAACATAGATGTTAGGAGACGACTTACAGAAATTGATCATATTTAGGGCTTTTAAGACTGACTGGGAATCTGAATAAATAACGGCTTTGCGTATTTCCTGACAACTGATGTATTGAAGGGCCTGGTATATAGCCATAGCTTCAGCGGAGAAAATAGAGAGCAGATCTGGTAGCTTAAACATAGACGAGGTGTCATCATTGGCAACATAGAAGGCACATCCTGTGCCAAAAACTGATTTTGAGGCATCTGTATAAATGTGTACATATCCAGAGAGATTATTATGCAGAGTGAGGAAAATATTTTTATTGATGCGTGAATCATTACTATAGCTGGGAAAGAAGATATCGTTATTTGAGGTAGACTGGAAGAAATTGCTATGCTCTTTTTTATAGAGGCCTTGTAGGGCTGTAAAATTTATATTTGATTGCTGGAGAGCTACGCATAAAGGTGGGGATTTTTTTTTCTCCAGAATGGGTTTGTAAGGTCAAATATATTCAAATCTGATATAACAGATAGCAGGAGAGTGTTCTGAGAAATATGTTTTACTAACATCTTCCCTGCTAGCATCACCCTACGTAAGTGGAGAGGAGGCTCTAAAGCTTCAACTCTAAGTGCATCTACTGGAGAGGAACACATAGCACCCAAACATACTCTCAGAAACTTATTCTGAATTACGTCTAATTTGCGAAGAAGCGTATTACTTGCAGAACCATATAAAATAGAGCCGTAATCAAGAATGGACCGGATATAAGATCGGTAGAATAACAGAGCAATTTTTTGATCAGCACCCCACCACGTCTTGGCGATCATGCGGAAGAAGTTAAAACCAGCAGTACAACGTGTAATGATATACGAAATGAATTGTTTCCAGCAGAGATTTTTATCGAGAATAATGCCAAGATATTTGACTTCGGAAACTACTTTGAAACGTATCCCTCCCAAGTCCATATCATCATCCATGACAAATCGATGTCGTGAAAAAATACAAACTGACGATTTAGAATTTGAGATTATAAAACCATTATCACTAAACCATCTGGAGTATTTAGTCATTACTGTATTTAGGGTGTCTGTGCATTGGGCAATGGTTTTCTTTTCGGTGTAAAGGCAGAAATCATCTGCATATTGTATTAGTTGGATATTAGTGTCAATGGAGTGAAAGTCAGCTGTATACATGTTAAAGATAATAGGACTAAGTACTGCACCCTGCGGTAACCCCACAAAAGACAATCGAGGACCAACTTTCTGATTATTATGGCTTCTCACATATACAGATCTTTTATAATACAAGTTAGCTATGACATAACTACTTCGAGGAGGGATTCCATAACTTTCTAATTTATGCCTTAGTCTATATAGGTCGATGTTATCGTAGGCTCCTGTTATGTCCAAAAAAATTGCCGCTAAGTAGTTGTTTCTGGAGAAACAGCACTGTATGTCAGTCACTATCTTGGTCGCTGCATCAAGTGAGCCTGTACCCTGCCTGAATGCATACTGACCAATAGGGAGTTCATGTCTAGCTAGCCACCATTCAATGCGTTTCTTGATTATCCGCTCGAAGGTCTTGAGGACACATGACATCAGGGAAATTGGACGATACGAGTCAGCACAGTTTGGATCCTTATTTGGCTTAAGAACTGGAATAACAATAACCTTCTTCCATTCCTCAATGCTATTACCTTCTAGCCAAACATCATTAAATATGTCAACTAGGAAATTTTTTGCATTACTTGGCAGATGGAGGAGCATCGGATACCTAATTTCGTCATATCCAGGAGCTGTATTTAATGATCTCTTAAGGGCAATTTCCATTTCTGCAAGCGTTATAGGCTGATTGAAAAAACCATCATCGGTAGATGGAGGACAGTGTCCGAAGTTGGGACTAGCCGTAGGAGGAGAGCATTTAGCAGCGAAGTCATTCAACCAATCATAATTTTTACATATAACCTGGGGTAATGGAATACGCTTGGCAATACGGGCTTGTTTCCATAATTCGCAAGACGGGGTGTTTTTATTCAGGTTGGAGCACCACTGAATCCAACCATTTTTTGATTTGGTTTTGAACAATCTTTTGGTAGAAGCAAATAATCTTTTACACTCTATATAGTTTTCAAGCGAGCTATTCATTTTGTACCTGGTTAGAGCTTGTTTCCTATTTCTGATTGCTTCATAGCAGTCATTATCCCACCACACTGGAGGAGGACGATGTCCAACCTTGCAGGTTTGTGTATTGGTATGCACAGTTCGCTCACCCTGTTGACATTATCTATAAAAAATGTATATTTATCCTCCACCGACGGGATGCTAGGAACATTACAGAAAGCATCATCTAATAGAGACTGATACGAAGCCCAATTGGCTTTTTTTAGATTCCATTTATACTTTGGATAAAATGTATCTCGTATATTACTCAGCATTGAAAGACTCATTTGAATGGGGAAATGATCCGAACCTAGACTATCCTGACCAACCTCCCATGATATAACCTGTGCAATATCCGGGCTACATATTGTGAGATCAGGAGCAGATGTTTGAATATGCGGTGCGGTAACTCTAGTGGGAGTACCATCGTTAATGATAACCAGGTTTGAATCATCGCATAGATCTAAGATTTGCCTACCAGTACTATTTTCGTATGCGGAGCCCCAGACTTGTGAATGAGCGTTGAAATCGCCACAGAGAATAAAAGATGGGTGAGCATATGAGAGAATATTCTCCCAATCAGTGATAGTGGAATTAATATTCGGAGGCTTATATAAAGAGAAAATTGACAATTGATCGATGTTTAGACCACATACAAGAATTCCTGTATTGTCAACATGGAGTTCGATTTCTTGATAGAGGATTCCTTGTTTAATAAGGATCGCCACGCCTGCTCTACCGTCTTCACGATCCTTTCTAATGATATTATAACCAGAGAATTTAACAATATGGCCCGGTTTAAACCAGGTTTCACTAATAATAGCTAAATCTATATTATTGTGTACAAGATAATTAACGAGACTGTGCTTGTTACACACAGCGGAACGAGCGTTCCACTGCATGATTCGTAGACTGTCTCTACATAGGTTACTTTGGCTGTCCATTACTAGAGTCTGTATTTAAGTAAAGAGATATTTGACTTTTAATGGTATCACTATTTAAATGCCTTAATTCTTCAAGATTTTGTACACTGCTAAATAGTTGTTTCAGTAATGAAGGTAATATAGAAGATAGGCTCTCGGCCATATCCTCTTTGCTGACAATGTTGGATTGGTAGCGTTGGTTAGCTAGAATTGACGTCGACGGACCTGGATTAAAAGAGAACATAGGAGCTGGGGAGGTAATAGGAGGAGATTGCGCTTTTCTTTTTTTATTAGACTCAGGAGTTGAGGGAGGAGCGGATTGCCTTGGCCTATTGGTGGGCTGAGAAAAACTACTTATGTTTTGAGCACGACGAGGTAATGGGGGAAAGTTTGCAATTGGAGTACTCTCTAACGCACTAAATCTATTGCTAGTTGACACACCAGCATAAGAGTTTTCGACACTATTTTTTGCCTCTACGAAAGACATATTAGTATTAGCCATTAGTCTTTTCACTTTTGCTGTTTTTGAAATTGGGGGCAATTAGTAGACGTAGATTTATGGCTACTGTTTTGGCAATAGATGCAGAACACCTTTGATTCATCACAGTTGTGCCCATCAACACAATTTTGTCCGCATATGATACAGCGGGACTGACTGCTACGGCACTGACTCGAAACATGACCGTACCGTAGACACTTGAAACACTGTATCACCCTTTGTACGAATGGATCCACCGGAAAAATAACGCTATTTATGTTGACTTCCGAAGGTAAAAGATTACCCTCAAAAGTAATGACAACCATCTGTCTAGGGACTAACTTATGTGTACCATTTCGCTTATTCTCCTGTTGAGGGCGTTTTATGTCTAGGACCTTATAGTTTGACAGTAAATTTTCTTTTAAATAATCATCATTGAAATAGGTGTCAACACCCTTAATAAGGCCCTTTCGCTGTAAAAGATTATTAGGTATGAATGCCTTCAGATTCTCTTTTTTTAGATTTGGATTAGAAACCAAATTATTTGCATCAAGGGTTGTTTTAACACCGACCTTTACCCTATTAATCCCAACCCGACTAATGGTTGTGATCACGTTACTTAGGTTTAATTTTTTGTGGAGTACATGGCCAACATATAGGGGGTGCAATCTACCAAAATTTTCATTATTAATTTTTTCAATATAAACATATATGTTATTTTGTTGATACTTATTGCAGTGAATGTTGAACATCTGAGGAGAAGTATTATCCTGTCGAACGGGAGCTGGGGTAGAGTCAGTAACGTCCTTGGTAAAATCCTGATCCATGCGAGTTGTATTTTCAGCCTGATGCACATCACCCGGCTCTTCGTCGAAAGTGAGGTCATATACACCAATGTTATTAGTTGTTACACTGTTTACAGTTTTTTCGGCGTTGCCGCCAGCCTCGGTCGGCGGCGGCGACGGCGGCATTGCGGAAGTCGGCTACTTCACGCAAGCGGCTGGTAGGGAATTTCACAGCTCGATATAATTAAATATATGTATGTTGCTAAATTCACGAATAAATGAACAAAATGATCTCGATGCGACGGCGACCAAGCGAACAGGTGCTATCCACTCGGCGTACACCACGGAACTGCTGATGTCAGCTTTTATTAAGTGCAGTAGCTCATTACACTCATACGCATAAATATAAGAAATGTTTGTGGACTATTCCTAAGACCGTCGTGTAATAATTAAAGGCAGTGGATCCAGTCCCGGCAGCCGGGACCTTAAAATTGTAATCAAAATCCCGGCTGCCGGGATTTATTACATCACGAAAAGAAATCCCGGCAGCGCGTTTAGTTCATCAAAAATTTTGCGACTCTTAATATTATTGCAAGTTGTACTAGAATGAAAAAAAGCAACCAAACAACCACTGTTGTTGGTTTTATAAACCATGCACTACCTTTGGAAAATAAACAAATGAAAATCTACGTTAGATAGACAAAGATAACACTAGTTACACAAATGACTATATTTAACACGTTTGTACAAAATCGTACATTTCGACTTCATATATAGGCTACAAACTTTCAGTTATTATCATTTAACTATAAATACAGTCTTATGACGTTTATTCTTTGTTTATTAAACTAACATCTCCGACAAAACCAATATTTCTGTTTAGGCCTTCTTGCCAGAGAAACACATATCAAATGGTACCGATTCAAGCAGCTACTACATCTGATGAAACTTTCATTGACATCACGTTTACAAGCAGCACATATCCAGTGGTTCGGTTCTTTTTTCTTTTTAATGATGGACTCTAAAGTATTCCATGCCTCATTTGTGAAATATCTTCGAATATAAAAAACGTTCACAATTGACTCTTCAATAACCTTGTCGTTGATAAGATCTAGTTCTTTTATATCGTAGTCCTGTATAAGGAAACTAGGTGAGAATATGTTGTCAATTTTATTTGTGTCTTTGATAATCCAGGACAATAATAGTTTTTTCTTTTTATTATAATTAAATTTGATGAGAGGAATTTCCTTAATGGCTTTTCTTTTCTTGAGTATACCTATAACTGTATTTTCTAATCCCTTTGGTCTTTCACGCTTTCTGATTCCAATTGGCATTTTCATTTCTGCTATATTATATGTTACTACTTTGGGAGTGTTGTGTTCGTTGTATGTTATATTTGTTTGTGTCTCTATTTTATTGCCAACACTATCATTGCAGCCTTCTACATTTTGAGATACCTGTTCCTTCTGACATGTCATTTCATTTGTTGGTATATTTATTTCCTTGTCATAACAATATATTTCGTTACCCAGCAATTCATTTGTTAACAGCATTTCTTGATTTGATAATTCTAATTCACTATCTATAACTTCAACTTCATTTTGAAATATTTTTTTGGCAAGAGGAAGCTCAATGAATATTTCATCTGAAGTGGAAATGATTTCTGGTTATAGAAACTTCATTATTATTTTTTCAGGAATTCAGTAGTTGCTTTAGTTGATTATATCGATATTCGTACGACTCACTGTTTTGTTCTGCACAAATACCACATATTTCTTTAACAATTGTTAATGATCTTCGAAACTTTTCATGCGCAGACATGGCTTTTTTAACATTTACAACCTTTAAATTAGCTATTTCAACTATTGTATCTTCAGAATTGTCTTCAAGTAATCGATGAATAGCAATATAATATTCTTTATACCACCTCTGTAGGCATAGTGATTCATCATATAAAGGTGCGCCGATAAGATATCTCGCGGCAAGTATGTGGCAGCATGGTATCTGTATTGATTTTCTAAATAAACATTCACAATCCAAAATAGTACAATTTATTTTTTCAGTATGTTTGCAAATGAAATGACCATCAGCCAAACTTTCCATTTTTTTGGAAACCGTTTCCATCTTATTCAACTGATTTTCCATAAATCTGTATGCGAAATTCGTTAACAATTTCGAATATTGTAAATATGCACTACTTTTAATGTTCTGTAATATCGGAACTTTATGAATCAACATAGCAGCTTTATGATCACGCTCATTACGCTGAATAGTTAATTCAACAAATATATTGTTAATAAAATCTTTAAGAGGACTGTATTTCTTCACTATACTTTTTATTTTGTTGTTAAGTGACTCCACTTTATTATTCGTAGTATTAAAGAAATTCCCACAATGATACGTAAAGCCCAATACCCACTGCCAATGTTTGTTATAATAATCCATTACCACTCTAGGAAGTTGATCCTTCATTTGTTCATAAATGCTGTTATATTCAGTTATAGTTTTAGTATAACTAATTTTCTGAATTAGCTCTTTGGCTAACACTTCTTCGGAAGGAGTTATACCTAATTTTCTACACGAAATTTCCCTGTTAAACGTTTGTTGAGTATGAAAGAAGCATAAAAGTAATTTAGAATCCGGAAAATGTTTCCTGATTACTTCCCTCTCATTTTCGTCTCTTTCACCATATCCGAGGAAACAGTGTGAAACTCAAGTGTGGACACTGCTTTTAGATTCTTATTCAGACAATAATACCTTCTCAAATCATCATCTGTCAAACAGTTAGCGGTAGAAGACTGCAAGAAGTACTTATTAAGTTCGTCCGGATTTTCCAACTCACATGGAATGGATGACAAGCGATTTTTACAAATATTCAACTTTTTCAATTTCTTCCAGGGGGCTTGGGACTTACTGCGACATTCGTTCACGCAGAGCTCTAAACATTTTTTCTTCTCAGAACTTATGGCAAAATTTACTTGATTCCTTATCTGTCTATAGTATTCCCAATTTGCTGCGGATTTATTTCTTTTCAATCTACCGAAGGCTTTCTTTTTCAAGCTTGTCATACATTTAATCGTATGTGTTAACCAAGGAGGCTTTTTTTGTTTAATACGTATACATCTTAGTGGGGCAAGAGTATCGAAAATGTCCAAAAGAATTTGATTTAAGTACACAGCTTTGTCCTGGACACTAGGCAAAAAAACTATATCATTAATAGGGGACAAAGTAAGGAACTCATTTAAAAGATCCTTATCGATGTTTTTTAAATTTCTGATAAATATCTGCTCCGGAAGGTTTACATCAGGAGCTTCGAGAACGCAAGTGAATGGTCAGATATAAAAGAAGTGTCCTTAGTGCCAAACGATAAAACAATTTCGTCATCGGGTATCAAAACAATATCAAGTAAAGACATAGAACTAGTCCCAATTCAAATACTGTGATAGGAGAAACTTTTAAAAACTAATGTTAAATCAAAAGAAATTGGATACCTACAAATTGAATTTTTGGTAACATTTAAACAAGGTATTTTTTTGGCCAGTTTGCCAGGCGAGACAATTACGACTTAAAATCTTGTATCTTCGATTTTTCAACTACGTTGGTTTCATGCAAACATTTTTGTTACCAATACTAAAATTGAGATAATTTCTGTTGAAAAAATACTTTGAAATTGGTTTGGCACTAAAGTTCAGAGACCGCAAAATAATTTAAAAACTCTTTACTCAGTATTTAGAGGATGACTATGACTATCATTTATACTCTTCACCTCTAAGGACTACCCATCTTCAGTTGATTTTAAATATATATATATAAGAGCCACAGTTTTGTTTGAAAGAACTGAAAGACAAATAAACGAATCATTAATTTGATGAAATATAGGTAATTGTTTATAGAAATTATTACCTTGTCGTCCTGTTACTCTTTTTTTCCTGTGTCTTTAGCTTTTGACCCCCATGTATACAACAGTATTTGATGTAGTCATACTTTAAATTCACATTATCTTTCTCTATAATATGTGGTACACGTTTTCGGCCAGAAGTAAAAGTTCTATTATCTCTCATCCAGTATTCTGTTAATGTTTGCTTTTTATGCACTTCAAGTTCCTTTATGAAATCTTCAAATGAATTAAACTTATCACCAAGCTTCATTTTCATCAGTAATAATAGTAAAAACCGAGGTTAAAACTAACAACACCATTCACCAAAGACTGAAGGTATAAACAGAGCATGAAGATAACCTCAAATTTCTTATGTGGAAAGTTCGGGTGCCGGGATTTCTTTTCCTGATGTAATAAATCCTGGCAGCCGGGACCTGAAAATTACAATCAAAATCTCGAATGCCGGGATTTCAAACTAAAATGTAAAAAATCCCGGCTGCCGGGATTTTGGTTATAATTTTACAGTCCCGGCTGCCGAGACAGGATCCACTGCCATAATTAAAAGCTCCCTTTGACCGGTCCCACAGTAGAAGATGAATACAAAATTTCCAACACAACAAGAGCATCTGCCTTACTAAGGTCCATTCTGCGATCTTAAATCCATATTATTTTATGGTGGCACCTCTATCGGTGGTACACTTAAATGGGATCGAAATGATACTTCCCCGTATCTATGTATATGTAAAAACACCAAAACATGCAGGTGTATCTGTATGGTCCTCACATTGCTAAATCTCTTTAATATACCCATGATGTACTGTAGAAGTTGCTAACATTTCATCATCATTACTACTTGACTCTCAAACTCCATTTAATAACTCATATAATATAACGTTGCCCTCCACACACTAATATTTGTCTTCAAAATGGCACTTATATCTTCAATTTCGTTTTTGTGGTCAGATGTACTTATGACCTTGTATCATCAAAATTGATGGCAAAACACAAATGTAAGTATTTTACATATTACTAATCCTCTTGTACATACAGTACCATAGTCCGCTCAGAAAGATGTGGATAGATACTATCCTTTTGCCTATATTTTTGTTGTTCCCAACCCGAAGTCTGGGTAAAGGTATTTGAGCTCACCGTGCGTGGGTGGGTCATTCTACCGAAATGGGACAATTTGGTTAACTTGCCAGTATTTCATCCAAATTTAAAAAAATATATTTAAGTGGCCATTATATACAAAGACATGCACGTGATTTATTTATATACTATATTTTTACACAACAAATTTAATAACATTACGAGCTTTTATCCTCAGTACGTTCAAAATATCAACTCCGAGGCTGTAACTTGCTAGCATTCCATTACTTTGAGCCGTGTTTTTACGAAAAATTGATTATTGTTGGTATATATTCTGGTTATTCAGGCAACGGAAAGAATGATATTTTCTGTTATTTTAAATATCGATTTTATTCATCGGGATTTCCTCTCCAGCACATATTCGAGCGTTGCAGTCATCTTTACGTTGTTGAGAACAAGCCTTCGAGGTAAGAGCACGTTCGTCGTTAAAGTGAATTATGAGATAGTTGTGCAGTCCACAAGGTAAGCGTAGGTTTTTAATGTATGAACACCGAGTCTTGTTTATACATACGTACATACATATTTTTTAAACGTTTTCTATGTCATAAAAGTAGTTTAGATATAAGGTTCCTCTCTGATAGTTCTTAGCCAAATCATTTGAATATTTGCTTGTCATTTAAATAATGTAGTCTAACTTATCAACTCGGAGGCAGTCAACACCGAAGCTTTTTTGTGCCTCGGTCTTGACAAAGGTGCGTCGGAGTTGGCTAGAATGGTTGTGAATTAGTTACTATGTACACAATGTACATAATATTTATTTTTTGCAGAAGTCTTTCAAAGTAAAGATGGCAAAGAGAAGATCTGATGAAGAGAAACTCAAGAGAAAAACAGAAATTACCCTAACTAGTCAAAAGCAATACTTTTGTACATTAAATAATAAATAATTACTAAAATGATTGTATTTTTATTCAGCTTACCCTTAACTAACATTATATATGCATGCATAATTAATTATAAGAAAATATTTACTCATTACCGTAACTTAACACAACTCCGAAGCACAGACAATTTCAATTTAGGTACTTATTTTTTTCAGGAAAAGGTGAATTATTTTCAAATATATTTTTCGTACAAATTCGGCTTTATTTTCAAAATTTTTTGCTTATACAATTGCAACCTTAACTCCGTAGAACAAAAGTCAACACCGTCGCAGTGCCATTTTAATTTTCTGTCAAATTTTATAAAATAGAGCTTCCTGATCTCTGCCACATTATCGGTTAGCTTTCTGAATGTTTACTAGAAACGATTTTAAGATTATGTCATATAATAAGCAGTTTTAATAAATAAAATGTTTTTCATATAATTTGTCCTAATCCGGTATAATGACCCGGGTAGTATTGGTTAATACTGTAACATCCTGTATATTACATTGCTTATTTGGATTTGTTAATGTTCCTTTCACAATGATTAGGTTAGATTTTTTTTTGATGTGTAAACGTCATCGAATCATTTGGAATTTTCTAGACTGACAGATCGGCATTCTCGAATGTCATCTGGGTGTCTGGAATCTTCTAGATGGTTCGATGAAGCATATAAGGCACCACGAGTAGCGTGGCAGAGGTCAGTTGAGTTGAGATCTAGTTGAGATAAGGTTAAGAGATATTGTATTAAGTTCTGCAGTAAAACGGTGAAAGTTACGTCGAGTTTGATTCCCTGGGTGAAGAAAAAGAGGCCGTCGTGACAATTGGTGTCGGAAGTGTGGGATTATCCATCGAATCAAGCCAGGAAAAGGAAAGAAGAAGTGAGTACAGCGTCAATTAATGCCAGTTACTAGAGCTATGGCCTCCGAAATGAGTGCATTGATGGCTATGATACAAGAAATGAAGGCAGATATGAGAAACAGCTTCGAAAAGAGTGAAGAAAAGTTGAAGCAGCACCACGACGAGCAAGCAGCTGTTAGGCAAGCGACCGCCATGAACCTGGAAGAAAAGTTAAAGCACCACCAAGAGGGTCAGGCAGCCGTTATGCAAGCAACTGACGTGAACCTGGAAGAAAAGCTAAAGAACCACCAGGATGAGGCAGTGGTGAACCTGGAAGAAAAGCTAAAGAAACATCAAGACGAGGCAGTCGCAGATTTGAAGAGTGGACAGGAACTTGTGATGGCTAGGCTGGAGGAACAGAAGCAAGTGGTAAGCCAGGCGTTAGAGGATCAAGACCAACGTATTAGTGCAATAGAGACGGAACTACAGCAGGTGAAAGATCAGGTCAAGGAAATGATCAGAGAGGAGCTGCGAGAAGTTAGTGCAGGTGAGCGTTGTTTAACAGCTGTACCACCCGCTTTTCCTGATAGACACAGTGGCGTAGTAGCAAAGCCCTATCCGTACAATGGCAAAACGTCCTGGGACATTTATTATATGGAATTTGAAAATATCGCACGTATGAATAACTGGTCAAATGAAGAAAAAGATTGTGTGCTGACATCCATGCTAAGAGACTCTGCCGCAGCTATTTTGGAAAATCTCTGCGCATCAGACCTACGTGACTATGATAAGATAACATCTGCACTAAAGTTACGCTTTGGAGATGCACACTTAACAGAGCTGTTGCATGGCCAGTTGCATAACCGGACACAACAAGCAAAGGAAGATTTAACCACATTCGCATACGAAGTCCAAAGCTTAGCTAAACGAGCATTCGTCAGCAGTCCCATCGAGACACAGGAATACGTCGCTGCTCGTCAGTTTGTCGACGGAATTGCAGACCTTGACGACCAGAGAATCGTAAGACTATCCAGTCTCAGAACCTTACAAGACGCTTTGGTCAAGGCTCTAGAAATTGAAGCTGCCACAAAAGCTACGCGAATGACACGGAGGGTGCGCTCTTTAGAACAAGATGATGAAGTAGCAGTCAGGGCAACAGCGTTCACTCCAAGAAGAGGTGGTACCTACCAAAGAAACCCAGTTCGCACAAATCTAGAAGGACCTGAGAAGTTTACGTGCTGGAGATGTGGGCAGAAGGGGCACCTTCGAGTAGGCTGTCGCATGCAGGTGGCAGAGAAGTCAAGGGAGGCTAGTACTAATACTGATAATGAGTCGGAAAACTAGAGCCGGCCAGTTTTAGGGGGCAAAAACTGGCTGGCCATCATGACGAAAGCCCCATGGTCATCGAAATTGAAGTTAATAAAATTGAGAAGAGTCCAGTAGTTGAAGGCTACATAGAAAATATACCATGCAAGATGTTAGTCGATACCGGAGCAAATGTGACTATAATAAGCCCTAACATATACCAAGAAATTCGAAGGAAGTTGCCAAGCAGAACCACGCAAACGGATAGAATGTTGCTGAAGACCGCTAATGGAGACCGTATACCAGTACTGGGTGTTGAAGAATTAGAGATTCGCATTGGCAGTTTCGGTAAGAAGCATCCCATTTTAGTAGCTTCAGTCACAAATGATTGCATCCTTGGTGCTGAGTTTCTGCAGAGTTCTGGCTGCGTAATAAACTTCACTGGTAATACCTTAAGCATTGGGGATTCAGAAGAGATTTCATTTAGCTGCCGCGCTGTTCATCTAGAGGAAATGAACGTTATGGCACCAAGGAATTTTACAATTCCACCACAGAAAGAGATTGTTATACCCATATATGCACATAAGGCACTAGAACATAACCTTACCCCATGCGTTTTTGAACCAGATCCTACGCTAGGTTGGAATAAACCTATTTTATTAGCCAGAACAATAACGGATTCTTCAAATATGTTAATAAGGGCCGTGAATGTATCCAGGAATTCAATACAAATCAAGAAAGGTACGCCACTGGGTAGACTAGAACCAGTAGCATGGATACGAAGGCTAGATGGCGCGGAAGAAGAAGATGATAGTGACTTCACCCAAATCTCAGATAGTCTTCAAGATTTGTATGATAGAAGCTGTGAGCATTTGCGACCCGGACAGCAGCGGAAGGTCCTGAAGCTACTAAGAGCATTTCATTCGATTTTCGCTAAAAATAATGATGACCTAGGGCGAACCCATCTGGTGCGTCATAAAATTAACGTAAGAGATGCCCAGCCAGTCAAGCAGCCCCCAAGAAGAACTCCATTATCTAGGATTGATGAAGTACAGAATATGGTAAAAGATATGCAGAAACGAGGAGTAATCGAGCCATCATCTAGCCCTTGGGCCTCTCCGATAGTCCTTGTTAGGAAGAAGGACGGATCAACGAGGTTTTGTGTGGATTACAGGCGGCTCAACGATTTGACCAAAAAGGATTCATACCCTTTACCAAGAATTGACGACACTTTGGATGCAGTTGGAAATTCTTCATGGTTCTCCACCTTGGACCTGCAAAGTGGGTACTGGCAGGTTGAAATGGATGAAAAAGATAAAGAGAAAACGGCATTTAAATCGTGTGCTGGGCTATGGCAGTTTACAGTAATGCCTTTCGGTCTATGCAATGCACCCAGTACCTTCGAAAGATTAATGGATGTTGTACTACAAGGTTTGTCTTGGAAGACAGCACTGATATATCTCGATGACGTTATTGTGTTTGGAAAGGATTTTGAAGAAGAGCTACTCCGACTAAGACAAGTTTTCCAGCGGCTTAAGGAAGCGAACTTGAAGCTAAACCCTAAGAAATGCCATCTTTTCAAAAGGGAAGTAAAATACCTCGGACATCTGTGAACCAAAGACGGAATCCGGACGGATCCAGAGAAGGTGCAGGCTGTGAAGGAATGGAAAGTACCGTCCAACACTCATGAGGTACGAAGCTTTTTGGGACTGTGCAGTTATTACCGCAGATTTGTGAAAGATTTCTCTACCATCGCCAAACCATTATTTGCCTTAATTGAAAATGGTAATAAGTTTTATTGGGACTCCATCTGCCAAGAAGCCTTCGACGCATTGAAAACGGCTTTGACCTCCTCACCGATACTAGCTCATCCTACAAGGGAACGAACTTTCTACTTGGACACAGATTCTAGCCAATATGCTGTTGAAGCTGTCTTATCTCAAGAACAAGATGGCATCGAAAAGGTAATTGGATACTACAGTAAAAATTTGCACAAAGCGCAGAAAAACTGGTGTGTGACACGAAAAGAGTTGTACAGTGTGGTGAAAGGGATCGGAAATTTCCACCACTTATTGTACGGAAGAAGATTTGTCGTGAGAACCGATCATTCAGCTTTGCAGTGGTTAATGAAGTTCAAGAATCCAGAAGGCCAGCTTGCTCGATGGATTGAATACCTCCAAAGCTATGACTTTGAAATTCGTCATCGTCCAGGAAAGCAACACGGAAATGCCGATTCTATGTCACGTAGGCCCTGTGATGAAGACTGTAAGCACTGCTCGAAAGAAGAGAAACAACGAGAATTCGACATAAACACATTAAGAATAGAAGAACTTGAATTGGAAGGAACCAAGATTTCACTAGAAACCTTCAAGCAAGCTCAGTCACAAGACGCTGAGCTAGGGTTAGTTATTCATTCGCTATTAAATGGAAACAAGCCTAATCAACAGGAAATAAGTGCTACGAGTCCCAGCACTAAAGCCTACCTAGCACAATGGGACCCACTAAAGGTAAGGGGTAACCTCCTGTATCGAATCTGGGAGGATACTGGTGGCAGACATGCTAAAGAAAAACTTGTAGTACCAAGGAAATTACGGAAAGCAATTATGGAACAACTACGTGATAGTAGCAGTGGGGGTCACTTTGGCATCAGGAAGACCCTGGAAAGAATCAAGGAGAGATTTTACTGGGTTGGCTGTCGCGAAGATGTTGAAAATTACTGTTCCACGTGCTATGTCTGCAACTCAAGAAAAGGTCCAAGTATTCGTCAACGATCACGCATGCAGCAGTACAACGTTGGATCGCCGTTTGAGAGAATCGCCATAGACATTTTGGGTCCTTTGCCGCAAACCAGCTGTTCAGACTTAAAGACATTTATGTTACGCCACTGTGCTTCCGAGGAAGCCAGCTTTGTTATTTTGGCTGTCATATGTCACTTTTGTCAATTTCCTTTGTACAAGATCACTTGTAACGAGAGAGAGTAAAGTTATATCGAAAAACACTCAGCTTTTCAATCTCATCAGCGATAAAACTACTTAACAAAATTTGGTCCTTCGAGCCGGATATAAGAAGACAGCAGCAGCAGCTGGAAAAGCCGAAAACTTCGAAGAAATCATCTTCATAACCTACAAATACCACGTGCCGCCATTTCCCAGGGAGCCAGGGTGTTACTTTCACACGGAGCACTGAGACGACGAATCGACATACGTGCACAGCGCTATTGAAATCCTGTCATCTGTCAATAAACAGCTGACCGCTAGACAGTGCCAACGTAAGTCCGTTCCTTTTTCTTGATATTCCCACAGTGTTTACTTACCTCATTGACATTCGTTTACCTTTGCTCATAACCTTAGCTTCGCTTACCTGTGCATTATGACTGAAACCGATTCATATCCGTTTCTTGTTAGAAAACGAGCTGTATTGAAAGCCAAGCAGACAACATTTAAGAAATTTTTCGATAATTTTGAAGCTTCAGTGAGAGATGTTCCTTTGGAAAACTTGAGTAGAGCAAAAATAAACGATCTAGAACTTCGAGTTGAGAGACATGAGCAGGTTATAAATGAGTTTGAGGAAATCCAAGCTCAAATTGAAGCTGTCTGTGAAGATTTAGATATGCAAATATTAGAAAGAGAAGAATTTGACAATGTGTATTTCCCTTTGATAGCTTCATGCAAGGCCTTTATTTCACAGTATTATGATACTGCTCAACAGAGCATAAAGCAATCATCTAGTGGTTCTGAACGTTCCCATAATTCAGCTGAATCTGTTCAGTCCAAAAATAATCCCATATCCATAGTTCTGCCAGAAATAAAGTTACCAAAATTCAGTGGAGGGTATGAGCACTGGTTAGAGTTTCGTGATACGTTTAATTCATTAATAAATGAGAATGAATCCATCACTGAGATTCAACGCTTCCATTACCTACGTGCAGCATTGGATGGTGGTGCAGCGCAGGTTATTCGCTCAATTGAATTTTCATCTACAAATTATAAGGTTGCTTGGCAAGCACTCTTGGAACGGTACAATAATAATACAATGCTTATTCACAATCATATGAAGGCCATCATTGAGATGCCTAATTTATCAAAAGAGTCACATATAGACATCAGGAAAATGCTTGATAGTCTAGCTAAACATTTAAGTTCTTTACAAGCTTTGCAGCAGCCAGTTGAGCATTGGGATGCACTTTTGGTATACATACTTAGTAAAAAATTAGACAAAACTAGTTCTCGAGAGTGGGAGCATAAAGCAAGTACATCTTTGCAAGTTTTTAAAGGTTTTCTTAAAGATAGAGCAGATTTCCTAGACAAATTTGCCCACACTCATACACATACTCATTCTTATCAAGCAAATACGCAAGCAAATGATAGTAGATGTACCTTTTGTAAAAGATCAGGTCATTATATACAAAATTGCAATGAGTTTCTGAAGTTGTCAAATGCAGATAAATTTAAGGAATTAGAATCAAGGGGATTGTGTTCAAATTGTTTACGAGGACAACACCCTGTTAAGAAATGTATGGCTGGTTCATGTCGAAAATGTCACAAACGACATAATACACTTTTGCATAGTGACAATCAAAGTAAAACTGTGGACAAACCCAATCCTGTAAATAATCCTTCCACAAGTGTTGTTTCAAGTGAATCGTTTTCAGGTAGCTCTAATATTACAAGCAAAAATGCTTGCCATATCCTTCTCTCCACTGCAGTCGTTAATGTGAAGGATGCCTCTGGTACTTTCCAACAATGTAGAGTATTGTTGGATTCTGGTTCACAATCCAACTTCATCACAGAGAGAACTTGCAAACGGTTAGGTTTAAAAACAGATCCTTTAGAACTTGCTGTCATAGGCATAAATCAAGTTTCATCACATATCAAGAAATCGTGCAAGATTTATCTTGAATCCATGCATACATCATACTTTACTGTGGCTAATTGCTTGGTCTTGCCTTCTATAAATGATTATTTACCTAGTCAAAACATTGACGCATCCACCTTAAATATTCCTAAACATTTGAATCTAGCTGACCCTTCATTTTCCACAAGTTCTGGAATTGATATGCTTTTAGGAGCGGAGTTCTTCTACGAACTTCTTTGCATTGGACAGATTAGGCTAGGAAAAAATCTCCCAACATTACAAAAAACAGTTCTTGGTTGGGTACTTTCTGGTCCAATGGCATTTCCTGAACCTCTCCGACAAACTTCTTGCCATTTGTCAACTAGTCAAGAAATACATAATTTGCTGACAAAATTCTGGGAAATTGAGGAGCCAATAGTCACAAAGGATTTAAAATTTTCCTCAGAAGAACAAGTATGTGAAGACATTTTCCAAGCTACAACAAAAAGGTCACAAGATGGCAAATTCATTGTACAAATTCCTTTGAAAATAGACCCTTCTCACTTAGGTAATTCAAGGGAAGCTGCTTTACGGAGGCTTCATTCAATAGAGTCTAAACTGTCAAGAGATCCTGAACTTAGGTCGCAATATGAAACTTTCCTTAGAACCTATCAATCTATGAATCATATGGTAGAAATCCCTTCCTCAAATGTTCCTCAAAATTCTTACTTTCTACCACATCATGCTGTGATCAACGAAAACAATAAGACAACACGATTACGTGTAGTTTTTGACGCTTCTGCAAAATCAGATAATGGCGTATCTTTCAACGATCTCCAATATGTTGGTCCCACGATTCAAGACACTCTCTTTTCTATATTACTTCGGTTTAGACAAGGTTCCATCGCTATTGCAGCAGACATCGTTAAGATGTACAGACAAATACAAGTAGATAAGTCTCAGTGGCATCTTCAGTCTATCTTTTGGCGTGACAAACCTTCTGATGAAATCCATACCTTCCAATTGTGTACAGTTACCTACGGCACAGCTTCAGCACCTTGGTTGGCCGTAAGGTGCTTGCAACAACTGTCTTTAGAATCCCGTGATGAATTTCAGCGAACATCTCTGATTATTTCCAAGGATTTTTATATGGACGACTTACTTACCAGTTGCAATGTGGAATCCGAGGCCCTACAAATTTGTGAAGAACTCCAACAAATCCTGTCTTCTGGGGGATTTGAACTGCAAAAATGGGCTTCTAACAGCGAATCTGTCCTTCAGTATGTAAAATCTCAAAATCCATCAACCGTTATAAACATTGGGAATGACCAACGCACAAAGACCTTAGGCATTTACTGGTCATGCCATACAGATAATTTGATGTATAGCATCAAGGAGCCGCCTCATTGCTTGCAAACTGTCACCAAACGCTCAATACTTTCTGATATTGCCCAGGTCTTCGATCCTCTAGGGCTTCTTGGTCCATGTATCATAATTGGAAAAATACTTCTCCAACAGCTCTGGCAACAAAGGTTACATTGGGATGAATCCTTGCCCAGTAATATAGATTCGCGTTGGCGTCAATTGAGAAGGGAACTGCCCGTCCTAAATACTGTCCAAATACCGCGCCACGTCACATGTTCCTCTCCTGTACGTTTGGAGTTACACGGCTTCGCTGACGCTTCGGCAGATGCTTACGGAGCTTGTATTTACGTTAGAAGTGTGTCATCGTCCGGAGAAGTAACTGTTAGGCTTTTAACGGCAAAGTCCAAGGTTAGTCCATTAAAGTCGTTGACGATACCTAAACTTGAGCTCTGTGGAGCTTTGCTTCTCTCCCAACTTGCCACTAAGGTGAAACAATCAATGAGCATTTCTTTTGAAAAAATTTTCCTATGGTGCGACTCTAAGGTCTGCTTAGCATGGGTTCATACCGAACCAAATCGCCTTCAAGTGTTTATACAAAATAGAGTTGCTCAAATTCAAGCACAAACAAGTCCTGACAATTGGCATTACATACGTACAGACGAAAACCCTGCCGATTTACTGTCGCGAGGTGCTTATCCAACAGTTCTTGCAAATTCCTCCCTCTGGTGGTCAGGCCCAGGGTGGCTAAGACTAGATGAAAAAGATTGGCCAATGTCTTCCTGGTCTTTTGAGGGAGAGATACCTGAATTGAAAAAACGACAAGTGTGTCTGACGT
This sequence comes from Callosobruchus maculatus, assembly GCA_951848785.1. Classification (NCBI taxonomy): domain Eukaryota; kingdom Metazoa; phylum Arthropoda; class Insecta; order Coleoptera; family Chrysomelidae; genus Callosobruchus; species Callosobruchus maculatus. The sequence goes on along the minus strand of CATOUR010000736.1, from coordinate 13,867 downwards.
CATCACAAAAATTCAGTTTGATAGACATGAATGCTTACGCCAACTTGATAAGGTTGCAGAGAATAATGGCATATGTTTTTCGTTTTATTTCCAATTGCAAACCACTGTCACAAAAATTAGTAGGTCCTTTATCATCGCCCGAATTGTCAGGGGCGTTAACGTACCTCATCAAATTGTCGCAGACCGAATCTTTTTCTGAAGATATAGCTGCGCTTAAACAGAAAACCTCTTTGCATACCTCATCAAAACTTCTATCTTTAAACCCATTCCTGGACGACAATGGTATTTTGAGGGTAGGAGGACGCCTTCAAAACTCTTCATTCCATTATGATGTCAAACATCCAGTTATCATATCAAGTAAACATAAATTCACGAAAATGCTGTTTGATGCGGAACACAAGAGGTTGCTGCATGCAGGACCTCAACAACTTTTGTTCTCGATTAGACAACGATACTGGCCGATAGCCGGGAAAAACCTTGCCAAGCAAACAGTACATTCTTGCTTGAGATGCTACAGATTAAAACCTGCACCGTACTTACCTCTAATGGGCTCACTTCCAAAGGAACGCGTCACTCCTGCTCCTCCATTTTTTACTACAGGAGTTGATTATGCCGGACCCATACTTCTCAAATCAAAATCAGGCCGAGGAGCAGCTGTAACTAAGGCCTATATTGCATTGTTCATTTGTTTCACGACAAAGGCCGTACATCTAGAATTAGTCTGTGATCTTACTAAAGACGCCTTCATCGGTGCCTTTCGAAGATTCACGGCCCGAAGGGGCAAACCTTCAGAAGTATGGAGCGATAATGGTACTAACTTTAAAGGAGCACATTCAGAGCTACTAGAACTTGCGTCTTTTCTCCATACAAATCAAACTCCATTACAAGAGACAATAAATAATTTAGGAATAAATTGGAAATTTATACCAGCTTTCTCGCCTCACTTTGGAGGGCTATGGGAGGCTGGAATCAAGTCCGCCAAAAAACATCTTTCACGAGTTTTAACAAACCTAAAATTGACTTTCGAAGAATATTACACAATTCTAACACAGGTAGAAGCGATACTAAATTCTCGCCCTATCACTCCTATTTCCTCCTGTGCGGACGATCTCCTGGCGCTCACTCCGTCCCATTTTTTGATTGGTCGCCCTGCAACCGCACTACCAGATCCGGACCTAAGGGACTTACCTTTATCACGACTTTCAAGATATCAGCTACTACAACAGGTCCAACAACATTTTTGGGCTCGATGGTCTGTGGAGTATATCAGCGAACTTCAACAAAGGACAAAATGGAAAAGGCAACAAGGCACTATCCAAATTGGTACCCTGGTGGTAATTCGAGAGGATCATCTTCCACCGTTACAATGGAAGATTGGACGAGTTGTACAATTACACCCTGGCTCCGATGGCTTAGTTCGAGTTGCAACCATACGGACATCCCAAGGCCAAGTGAAACGCAGTTTTGCAAGATTCTGTGTCCTGCCCATAGAGCCTTCACCCAGTGTGGACGTTAAATGACATTCAGTGTTACCTTTTATTTCGTAAATTGAAAGCCCAACCCTTTCAAGGCCAGGGGTATGTTCAGACTTAAAGACATTTATGTTACGCCACTGTGCTTCCGAGGAAGCCAGCTTTGTTATTTTGGCTGTCATATGTCACTTTTGTCAATTTCCTTTGTACAAGATCACTTGTAACGAGAGAGAGTAAAGTTATATCGAAAAACACTCAGCTTTTCAATCTCATCAGCGATAAAACTACTTAACACCAGCCTTGGGAACAAGTATCTGCTTGTTGTAATGGCTTATTTCTCTAAATGGCCAGAAGCAATTCCTGTGCCCAATCAAGAAGCAGGCACAGTGGCACAGGCTCTTTTAGAACACGTGGTGTCCAGATTCGGAGTTCCTAATGAACTACATTCAGACCAGGGACGAAGCTTTGAATCGGAAGTCTTCATACAGCTGATGAGAAAACTCGGAATTCGGAAGACTAGAACAACTGCTCTTCATCCGCAGTCCGACGGTATGGTGGAACGCTTCAACAAGACAATCCTGGATTACCTATCAAAATTCGTTAACGAACATCAGTCTGATTGGGATACGAAGATTCCTCTGGGAATGTTGGCCTACCGATCAGCGGTGAACGAGTCAACTCGGTTGAGCCCAGCGAAGATAATTTTTGGTCGAGAACTGCGGCTGCCTCTGGACTTAGCTCTTGGTCCACCCCCAGAAACGGAACGCCGTCTTCCATGCGAATGGGTGAGCGAGCTTCAGGAAACGCTCTGGGATATCCATGAGTCTGCTAGAGGAAACATCCAGTCTGCCAGCGACAGAATGAAAGCCAGATACGATCTGAAAGCAAATAGCCCAAAGTTCGTCGAAGGTGATCTGGTATGGTTCTACAATCCACGACGGAGAAGGGGTAGATGTCCGAAGCTACAACGCCATTGGGAGGGACCCTACGTGGTGATGAAGCGCCTCAACGACGTAGTCTACAGGATACGTATGGGTAGTGGAAAACCGAAGGTCGTCCATAGCGATCGCCTGTGGCCATACAAGGATCGAAGCGAACTGTTCGTCGAGGACGCCGAACGCTAAGGGGGGAAGAGTGTAACATCCTGTATATTACATTGCTTATTTGGATTTGTTAATGTTCCTTTCACAATGATTACGTTAGATTTTTTTTTGATGTGTAAACGTCATCGAATCATCTGGAATTTTCTAGACTGACAGATCGGCATTCTCGAATGTCAACTGGGTGTCTGGAATCTTCTAGATGGTTCGATGAAGTATATAAGGCACCACGAGTAGCGTGGCAGAGGTCAGTTGAGTTGAGATCTAGTTGAGGTAAGGCTAAGAGATATTGTATTGAGTTCTGCAGTAAAACGGTGAAAGTTACGTCGAGTTTGATTGCCTGGGTGAAGAAAAAGAGGCCGTCGTGACAATATGTTTGATGAAATTTTTTATACTGCTGCTTTTTGTACTGCTTATCAACCTATTTTAAAATACAAAAGTATAACTTTTGTCAAGAAAAACGACGGGATTACCACTATCAAAGAACCCTAATAACTCCCTTGAAGTCTGGATGGACCTTTTTATATCACTTCGTCAGATTTCGGGGGTCTTTTTCAATATTATTGAGGTGTTATCTGCACCTCGCGGCCTCCAAGAGCCATTTCAAAAGATTCGCATTGTCCCGTGGAGAACGCTGTGGGGAGGGATGTAACGAAGAGGGAGAAAAAGATGCAGAGAGTCGTCCTTACCTAAAATATACGGCGTGTCATTGAAATTGAGAATATGGTTTAATAAATCACGTGGGATCAGACAGGCGCACTATTGTATCCTTCTTGTCAAGGTGCCCTTCGAGGTATTTTGCTTAGACACAACAGAGGCCACGGTTAGGTAGGTTCTAACACAAGGATAAACATAGGGTACGTTGTAAGACAAGGATAAATATAGGATAATCCAAAGCTAAGTTTGCAGATCTGTTTCTCTAAGGTACTGTAGACTACCCGCATATTTCCGCGCGGACTTGTTTCTGCTGTCGGTAATGCTGGCATTCAAAAATTGTATCGCCCGGCGTTTCAGGCACATGAGATAGTTCACACGTATCAGTCACTCATACCAATTTTTGTCAGAGATTCTAGGCAACTACCACGTCCACCGCACACCTTTTGTCGACATTGTCAAGTTTCAAAAAGTTTTGGAATCACGCTTGGAAGATATCCCAAATTCGGTCAAGTATACGGTAGACCAGTATACCGCACTAATAAAAAAAATGACCGAAAGCTGTACGATTAAGAGAGGAACGTCAAATTCCTCCGCGACCTGTAAAAAGGATGCAAAACCTCATCGCTGCAGCCAAGACGGAAAAATGGAAGGAGCTGTGTTCTTCTCTTGAGAAGAGCATTCGGAGGGAAGGCTACCGAATAGCAGTAAAGAAAATAACAGGCCCACGTACAACTTAAGTTTCGAGAGGAAGGTTGAGGTAGTGCGGCAACTTTTTCCAGTCCGGCAAGAGTCTGGCAACATGACAGCGTGGACGAGTATGTGGAACCGTGTTCAATGGACGAATAATGCATGTCGGGAGAAAAGATAAAGACCAGAAAAGCGCCGGGTTCAGATAGAGTTCCTCCGGGTGTCATCAAAGAATTGATTGCCACTGTACAGAGCCTACCACTAGGACTACTAAACCGTTTCTTGAAAACTCAAACTTTCCCGACCATCTGGAAAAAGGCTAGGGTAGATCGATAAGGGAGGTAAATTTCCAGAGCTTGCTTCGTCTTACCGATCCTTTTGTCTTCTGGACACAGTGGGAAGGCTGTACTAAGTACTAATCCGGCCGAGGCTAGAAGCGACACTCGAAGAAACGGGAGGCTTTTCGTCAAACCAGTTTGGCTTCCGCAATGGCAAGTCAACGAACAACGCACTGCAGGCAGTTATGTGCTCAGTAGAAGAAATATCCAATAAATAGGGAGCACTGGCGACACTTGACATGCAAAATGCCTTTAAAATGGCGTTGTGGGGCATGATAATGGAAGAACGGGGCATACCGAGATATTTACGGAATTGGCAACTATTTCAGTGCAATAAAAATAGCAACCGTAGAGTTGGAGATGTCCATAGGAGTTCCACAGGGATCGGCTTTGGATCCTCTTCTCTGGAATGATGAGGTTTTAGGGATAGCTTTTCCTCGAAATACAAAGACTGTGGCGTTCGCGAAAGATCTTGCTCTGGTAGCCTCCACTAAAGGCGAGATAACTTCGATGCAAACGACAACCAAGGCGCTGAGAAGGATGGATGAGTGAATGTCAAGGCACCAACTTCAGCTAGCACCAAGCAAAAAAGAGGCGGTCATTCTCCGGGGTTCTAGGATCGCCAGGAACCAAGTGAGCTTCTGCCTTAGAGCGGTGTGAATAGTACCCAGCAAATCAATAGTGTACTTGGGGATTACCTTAGCCAGAGAACTGCGGTGAAAGCAGAAAGAAAGATGGCATTACTGTCACGTATAATGCCAAACCTAGGCAGCCCAAGTTTGCGAAAAAATAGATCTTGAACGAAGTTGTTCACTCAGTTATGCTGTACGGAGCTCCAGTACGGTACAGCACCAGCAAATCGTAGACAGGGTGCAAAGGGTGTCGCTGCTGAGGGTGGCCAGTGCGTATCGTACTGTCTCTACCAAAGCGCTGCAGGTTACAACAGCGATACCGCCCCTGCATCTGTTGGACAAAAAAAACCACGTCTAAACCTCAAGCATGTACATACCAATGTACATGCTTGTGATATTTGTATCATTATACCGCGGCTTCGCTGGAATTTCCTCCTGTATTGTACAATAGCTACTGAGTTGTAGGGTTATCCACCTGCTTATTGTGTAAAATTCCAGTATGAGCTTTAAACCAAATGAAAACAATTTCTGTTCCCTGGTTTCTCAGTATGCATAACTTTGATTTTATGTATCTTATAATTGGATATATCTTATCTAGACGTAGTCTGCTTATTTGGATCAGACTGACAACCTTTAAGAAATCACTGACTATAGCAACCTTACGCTTTATTTCGCGAAGCATATCTAATACCTGAGCTATAGCATACGCTTCACCTGAAAATATGGAGTATATATCAGGTAACTTATATTTCAATGAGATGTGGTGCTAATGCTGCACGCCCAGTTCGATATGGACTTTTTGAACCATTAGTGTACGTATTTGAATAGTAAAGATACCTGTTTGCCCAGAATATTAAATATTTTTGTTGAACTTACGTAGTCCTACCAGGGTGTATACGATGTGAGTTTTGGTATGCTCTTAAGGGTCTAGGGTATAGCGCGCGAAATTGAGAATCCAAGAAAACACGTATTCCCGTGTTAGCGAGGAGGCGTGGCCGCCTGCTCCCTTTCACCAGTGTATGTGTCTAAGAGAGGGGAAGAAAGTCCAAAAATCCAAAGGTAAAGTCAAGAGGTCCAAAGGTAAGGTAGAAAGGTCACCACCAATTTCGCATTTCCGAGCTCCTGACGTTACCCTTAAGCTTACAGTAATGATTCAAAAAGCGAATTGAAGGAAAGAGCTTGCGCTTTATCGCTGTTTTGGCCTTTTTTGATATCTTGTTTAATTATCAAATTACAGATATTTGGAGAATGTAAGACTTTGCATTGCGAGTTAAGGTCTTAACTATAACCTTCTGAAATACCATGTATGTAGTTTGAAAAACAAGCGAGTTCTATTCGAAATGCGAATCCGTTAACATGGAAAATACATATGTATAACTGTGTATACCCAGGCCCCTTAACGCATCTTTCCTTTGGTTGGGAGCATCCCTACAGTCTGAATCCCACCAGGGCGGAGGGGGACATCCCCTCACTTTAAATGGTTTTCAATAGGAATTGGTGCATTAGCAGAAGCATCCATGCTGTTCAGGAACCAACCGTGTTTGCTGCAATTCAGGTGAAATCGTCGAGTATCGGATAATCATTCGACCTAAGAGTATCCTGGATCACCTACCATGTGACGCAGAAAGCAATAGCAGAACGTCAACCACTGATTTTTGCTCATTAGGTGATGTGAGACGAGTCGTCTCTCCAATATATAAAACAACTAGATCACTTTTTACCACTGCCTCATGTGACGCCTCCTTAAACAATTCGATTGGTGTGGTCTTCTTTATCCAAATGACAACCTTGTTGCCCTTTTTGGCGTTTACTTTTCTTCTAAAATGTTCACTGTGTTATTAATGTTAGATCGCCTAGGTTTATAAGTATAAATATATCACTTAACCTGTCTACTTAAAAGTCAAATTAAGAACCTTTGGTCAAAAGATCTGGATTACGATATACTTTAACTACAACTACTTCACTTGAAAATAGATTAGTTTATAAAGCATTCACTCAAATACTACGGTACTCAAGTGAAGCTGTAAATAGGTTTAAATCAACTACCTAATACTTCAATCAGTAGACTAGATGTGTCACTACAATATAATTGAGATTATCAGACACAGGGAAATTTACCAATATTTTAGGATTAAATGGATATTATAAAATAGTCTACTTAGCATTGATTTAATCTTCCTATCATAACAGTGAGCATAACTTTTTTGTATGATAACACGGATTCAAACAACTTCTCCAGAATCTATTTGACAGATCGCCAAAAAGGAGTACTGACGTATCAGATTTTAATTCTCTGCCAGGTAAAGTATATTCTATAATTTTAACAGATTTTAATTTACTCTTAATTTTCTGCAATTTTGCTGATAGGTACTGAAGAATTTGCAGAACTTCCGTCCGAGGTATCGTTACATTGACTTGATGGAAATGAATATTATTTTATATCATTAGATGTGAACCTTTGTTCTGAAGATATTAAATTACCTGCAACATTCATGATGGTTTTCCCTTCATTTAAAAATGTTCAGTGGTTTTGGAAAGTGTCAATTTCTATTGCAGTAGCTAGTAGGTTGTGAAAAATATCAATTCTCTCGCATTTTAGCTTGTCATTGATCTCAGATATGTTACCGCTGTTGTTTCTGGTTAAAGTTGATTAGGTGTAAGTAATTTTTACAACCTTGTCTTTCTACTCTAGTTCGTTTGTATCTTTATGCTACGTTAGTTGTTTCTGTCATTTGAACAGCTTTTTGTTTATAGTTCATGGCCTGCTAGTCTGTTTGTAGGTAGCTAGGTAAAATAAAATTCAGAAACACTGGGGCCTTGATCATAAATTCGTGGCGACCGTCGCCTAATTTGGCGGATTCGACCAATAGCAGCAAAGTATTATCGCGACCGTTGAAAAGTGCTATCGACGGCCTTCTAAATACTCGGCTCCCATTGGTCGAATCCGCCAAGTTAGGCTACGGTCGCCTCGTAGCTTGCGAATTAGAATCAAGGTTCAGGTTGGTTGAAAATTGGAAACTAAATAAAAACAACCAGAGACTGGTATTCATAATCTCATATTATCATTAAAAAGGCTACCGAATTTTACATTCGATATTCGCGTTTGAAAAATCTACTTATCTGTGATTGAACTGCTCTTAATTAATCAACTCCAAGTACAAAAATAACACACATTTTACCGTCTCACCTAGTCTGGCGTATTTCATGCTTAGACATACGGCAGTCACAGCCTTCTAAGTTTTCTAATGAATAATAGCTGTGATATGCAACTGTTTTCTATTTATTAAGACTAAAAGTGGTGACTTGCACTGAAGCGGTTCACCTTAAGTCCCATGTGTGATGCATAAAGTCACATTAAAATTGACCCAGGAAGCTAAGTATGCAATAACAAACAGATGTTCCGCTAAAAAAATGAAGTCAAGTTGATTGACTCAGTATTTTCCACACATAATGATGATACCATTTTATTATTTCCCATTTCATGAAGCTGTAGTCTAAAATCCCCTTGCAACTGAATTATCGCCCATCCGCCCGCACAAACAACATCCAACACAAAAACCCTCGTAAATAGTTTCTTGCGTCTCCCTCCTTAGGAACTAGGGGGCCACAGTTCTTTCTGCATGCTTGAACTGGACGATGCGAAACGATCAAGAGCCTCCAACCCGTCTAAAAACGAAGTGTGAGCTGATTTTATGTTTTTGGTTTTTTGATTATTGCTGCGCCGCCACTGACACGGTTTTTCAAAAACAGAGTCTTTTCCCTTCTCGCAGCGGTAATAAATTCTGTGTCAAAATTTTATCAACATTAATTCAATAATTTTCGCCTTACGCAATATACATAGAACGAAATAAAGCAAAACTCGTATGTACAGATCACAAAATTGGTTTCAGTAATAGGCAAGCCAATGTTCGGATGGACCTAAAAAAGTGTAATACGCCGTTAGGTATTTCTTCTATAGGTCAATAGAAGGGACTATTATGAATACAACACAACACAACAAATTTTTCAGTTTTACTACCCCTCACCCCCCAACCGCTACGATTTCACCCCACCCAAAAAAAATTGATAATGATCAGGAATCCGTAAAACGCCCAGAAACAAAGTTTGAGCTGTTTTCATATTTTTAGTTTTTTTATTATTGCTGCGCCGCCACTCACACTATTTTTTCTGCTCGCTGCGGTAGTACTGTGTCAAAATTTCATTAAAAATTAATTCAACAATTTTCGCGTTACGCAATATAGAACGATCTAAAACAATATTCGTATGTATACGTCACAAATTCTAAGTCCCTTGGTTTTTAATAATAATAAGCAAGGCAATGTTCGGATGTACGTAAAAAGTGTATTATGCTGCTAGGTTTTCCATTCAAAGATCAATGGACAACCCATTACGAGTACAACAAATTTTTCAGTTTTAAAACCCTCCACCCTCCAATCACCCCAAATTCACCCTCACCCAAAAAAACGTAGAAAATGATCAGAAACCCCTAAAACCTAAAAACAAAGTTTGAGCTGTTTTTATATTTTTAGTTTTTTATTATTGCCGCGCCGCCACTTTTATATTTTTAGTTATTTATTATTGCCGCGCCGCCACTGATCCGATTTTTCCAAAACATACGCGTTTACCATCCTCGTCTTGGTAGTAATACTAGGTCAAAATTTCATTAAAATCAATTGAACAATTTTCGCGTTACGCGATATCGGACGATCTAAAACAATACTCGTATCTATACATCACAGATTCTAAGTCCCGTGGTTTCTATAATAAGCATGCAACGTTCGGATGGACCTAAAAAAGTGTAACATGCCGCTAGGTTTTTTATCCACATAAAAATGGACAGCCCATTACGAATACAACAAATTTTTCGGTATTACAACCCCCCACCCCCCAACCACGATTACGATTACGAGGGTAGAAAAACGCGACAGACAGACGGACCGACAGACCGACAGACCGACAGACCGACAGACCGACAGACCGACAGACCGACAGACCGACAGACCGACAGACCGACAGACCGACAGACCGACAGACCGACAGACCGACAGACCGACAGACCGACAGACCGACAGACCGACAGACCGACAGACCGACAGACCGACAGACCGACAGACCGACAGACCGACAGACCGACAGACCGACAGACCGACAGACCGACAGACCGACAGACCGACAGACCGACAGACCGACAGACCGACAGACCGACAGACCGACAGACCGACAGACCGACAGACCGACAGACCGACAGACCGACAGACCGACAGACCGACAGACCGACAGACCGACAGACCGACAGACCGACAGACCGACAGACCGACAGACCGACAGACCGACAGACCGACAGACCGACAGACCGACAGACCCGACAGACCGACAGACCGACAGACCGACAGACCGACAGACCGACAGACCGACAGACCGACAGACCGACAGACCGACAGACCGACAGACCGACAGACCGACAGACCGACAGACCGACAGACCGACAGACCGACAGACCGACAGACCGACAGACCGACAGACCGACAGACCGACAGACCGACAGACCGACAGACCGACAGACCGACAGACCGACAGACCGACAGACCGACAGACCGACAGACCGACAGACCGACAGACCGACAGACCGACAGACCGACAGACCGACAGACCGACAGACCGACAGACCGGCAGACCGGCAGACCGGCAGACCGGCAGACCGGCAGACCGGCAGACCGCAGACCGGCAGACCGACAGACCGACAGACCGACAGACCGACAGACCGACAGACCGACAGACCGACAGACCGACAGACCGGCAGACCGGCAGACCGGCAGACCGGCAGACCGGCAGACCGGCAGACCGACAGACCGACAGACCGACAGACCGGCAGACCGACAGACCGACAGACCGACAGACCGACAGACCGACAGACCGACAGACCGACAGACCGACAGACCGGCAGACCGACAGACCGACAGACCGACAGACCGACAGACCGACAGACCGACAGACCGACAGACCGACAGACCGACAGACCGACAGACCGACAGACCGACAGACCGACAGACCGACAGACCGACAGACCGACAGACCGACAGACCGACAGACCGACAGACCGACAGACCGACAGACCGACAGACCGACAGACCGACAGACCGACAGACCGACAGACCGACAGACCGACAGACCGACAGACCGACAGACCGACAGACCGACAGACCGACAGACCGACAGACCGACAGACCGACAGACCGACAGACCGACAGACCGACAGACCGACAGACCGACAGACCGACAGACCGACAGACCGACAGACCGACAGACCGACAGACCGACAGACCGACAGACCGACAGACCGACAGACCGACAGACCGACAGACCGACAGACCGACAGACCGACAGACCGACAGACCGACAGACCGACAGACCGACAGACCGACAGACCGACAGACCGACAGACCGACAGACCGACAGACCGACAGACCGACAGACCGACAGACCGACAGACCGACAGACCGACAGACCGACAGACCGACAGACCGACAGACCGACAGACCGACAGACCGACAGACCGACAGACCGACAGACCGACAGACCGACAGACCGACAGACCGACAGACCGACAGACCGACAGACCGACAGACCGACAGACCGACAGACCGACAGACCGACAGACCGACAGACCGACAGACCGACAGACCGACAGACCGACAGACCGACAGACCGACAGACCGACAGACCGACAGACCGACAGACCGACAGACCGACAGACCGACAGACCGACAGACCGACAGACCGACAGACCGACAGACCGACAGACCGACAGACCGACAGACCGACAGACCGACAGACCGACAGACCGACAGACCGACAGACCGACAGACCGACAGACCGACAGACCGACAGACCGACAGACCGACAGACCGACAGACCGACAGACCGACAGACCGACAGACCGACAGACCGACAGACCGACAGACCCGACAGACCGACAGACCGACAGACCGACAGACCGACAGACCGACAGACCGACAGACCGACAGACCGACAGACCGACAGACCGACAGACCGACAGACCGACAGACCGACAGACCGACAGACCGACAGACCGACAGACCGACAGACCGACAGACCGACAGACCGACAGACCGACAGACCGACAGACCGACAGACCGACAGACCGACAGACCGACAGACCGACAGACCGACAGACCGACAGACCGACAGACCGACAGACCGACAGACGACAGACCGACAGACCGACAGACCGACAGACCGACAGACCGACAGACCGACAGACCGACAGACCGACAGACCGACAGACCGACAGACCGACAGACGACAGACCGACAGACCGACAGACCGACAGACCGACAGACCGACAGACCGACAGACCGACAGACCGACAGACGACCGACAGACCGACAGACCGACAGACCGACAGACCGACAGACCGACAGACCGACAGACCGACAGACCGACAGACCGACAGACCGACAGACCGACAGACCGACAGACCGACAGACCGACAGACCGACAGACCGACAGACCGACAGACCGACAGACCGACAGACCGACAGACCGACAGACCGTCAGACGGCAGACCGGCAGACCGGCAGACCGGCAGACCGGCAGACCGGCAGACCGGCAGACCGGCAGACCGGCAGACCGGCAGACCGGCAGACCGGCAGACCGGCAGACCGGCAGACCGGCAGACCGGCAGACCGGCAGACCGGCAGACCGGCAGGCCGGCAGACCGGCAGACCGGCAGACCGGCAGACCGGCAGACCGGCAGACCGGCAGACCGGCAGACCGGCAGACCGGCAGACCGCAGACCGGCAGACCGGCAGACCGGCAGACCGACAGACCGACAGACCGACAGACCGACAGACCGACAGACCGACAGACCGACAGACCGACAGACCGACAGACCGACAGACCGACAGACCGACAGACCGACAGACCGACAGACCGACAGACCGACAGACCGACAGACCGACAGACCGACAGACCGACAGACCGACAGACCGACAGACCGACAGACCGACAGACCGACAGACCGACAGACCGACAGACCGACAGACCGACAGACCGACAGACCGACAGACCGACAGACCGACAGACCGACAGACCGACAGACCGACAGACCGACAGACCGACAGACCGACAGACCGACAGACCGACAGACCGACAGACCGACAGACCGACAGACCGACAGACCGACAGACCGACAGACCGACAGACCGACAGACCGACAGACCGACAGACCGACAGACCGACAGACCGACAGACCGACAGACCGACAGACCGACAGACCGACAGACCGACAGACCGACAGACCGACAGACCGGCAGACCGACAGACCGACAGACCGACAGACCGACAGACCGACAGACCGACAGACCGACAGACCTACAGACCGACACACCGACACACCGACAGACCGACAGACCGACAGACCGGCAGACCGGCAGACCGGCAGACCGGCAGACCGGCAGACCGGCAGACCGGCAGACCGGCAGACCGGCAGACCGGCAGACCGACAGACCGACAGACCGACAGACCGACAGACCGGCAGACCGACAGACCGACAGACCGGCAGACCGACAGACCGACAGACCGACAGACCGACAGACCGGCAGACCGACAGACCGACAGACCGACAGACAGACCGACAGACAGAAAGGCCGACAGGCACTATCGGTGTGGGAAGTAAAAACATAACTTTGAAATGTCTCCCTGTATAAAATTCATTATTTTTAAAATGTAGTCCAACTCGAGATACATACTCTTACATTGTCATTTCTCCGAAAAGAGGTATCGTTTGGTCACAATAGTCCGAGGCGTTGAGCTCAATACAGCGTGTTGTAAGACGAGTGGAACATACTTTCGCAGAAGACTGTACAGGCTCGTTTCCAACAAAAAAGTAATATACAAGTAGGGTCCGACTGTCAGCTGTTGTAAATGTGGTAAACACAGGTAATAAGATTCTATTTAAG
>CATOUR010000735.1:0-54434 GCA_951848785.1 Callosobruchus maculatus | reverse complement strand
ACTCATAGAGTTGCTGTATGAGAAATACTAAGTGGTAAGGGACTCCCATGGAGATAAAGATTTCCCACAGATTAGGCCACTTTACGTTATCAAACGCCATAGAATAGTTCACAAAGCAGATAAGAATGGGAAAATAATGCTCTCTGGCTTTTTCAATAATCTGTCTTAAGTTTAAGATCTGTTCACGCGTACCGCGTCCTAAAGTATGGAACGCCATAGTTATCTCGGAAATGGTTTGCAGGATTCTCATTAATTTTGGGGTATGGAGGTTCTGCAGTACGGCCGATCTTACTATCGTATTTACAATGTTGTCATATCTACCACTTTTCCAGAAATATAATAAAATTTGTGGTTTCAAATGGATCACCCTGTATATGTCTACTTTTTGGGAGTCCTTGAAAAATATTTTTTTTATATTTCCTATACATAAGCCTCATTTCGGAGTAACAACTAAATTTGAATTGCATCTGCCCCAGTTAAAATAACTAAATAAGATGTTTTATGATTACTGTTGAAAGAAAGAAGAAAGAAACACAACGTCGGAGCTGATCAGGATATTCGATTCTTCTAGCTGTATATCTTGGGTTTTCGAAATGAAATGGACCAAGTCCTTTATATACGAGTCGGTTTTTCCAACGTATGGGCGTAGACACAGTGGAACGGTTTCCTGCCTGCAGGTCCCCGCAAGCAGGCAGACTGATTTCACTGTGTGTACGAAAGCAGGGAACCTGTGCCGACCGGCGCTGAAAGTGGCTTATAAATGCATGTACTAATAATTTTATTTTAAGGTTCCCCGCTTTGTCTGCTTCTACCTGCGAGCGGTTCGGCTGGACAAAGCAGGCTACCCGTTTTCACTGTGCATGCATACTATCACTGTAACAATGTGATTATTGGTTGTCTTTCGCTTATTCGTAAGTGGGTGAGCCTATTGCGCTAACGATCGGACAAAGTGGAACGTTCGTCGAGGGTTGAATTCTTCACCATATCCTTAGTTTTGTGGTCTACGAGGAGTGACGAAGGAAATAGCACCAAACAGAAAGAAAGGTAAACCAAACTAGCTGCGGATAAGGTGAAGTTGGACAAATTGAGTGTATATAAAAATTGTAGTGTATGACCTATTTGGCCTAAGCCTCATACAAGGCATAGCCTTCGAGGTGGCGCTATTTTGTATTGCATTACAAATTTATTATGGTCTTGGTCTGGTCTTTTGCCAGAGTGCGGTAGGTGCTTGGATCTAGCAATACCTTTATTTTGTTACCTTCGGTGTCCATTACTACTGTCGCGTTGCTCTTATCCGCAGGCAGAACAGAATATCATGATCAAAGGCGGTAAGAAAAACTAGTTACAAAGTTGCAACTAAAACTCAATGCCCGATATCGTGCAGTTTTGCTTATTTACAGCGAGCAAGTTACATCACCCATATGGCCTTGCATCAAGGAACGGTCTTCTAGCCTCCGCGTATTCAGGTAGGTACTGGTTTTGCCGTTTATTAAAATTCTATTTCATAAACTGAAGAAGAAGAGGACGAAGCTGTACACTGGTCGTTGAGGTGGTACACGTTTTTTAATATAAGTGATATGTTGATACGATTTTCAAATTTGTGTTAAAGTTACCGAACGGTCAACTGAGTGTCCTTCCAAACGGTCAAAATATGATTACAGTTGATCCCGGGAGATGCATCCCATTGTCTCTACTGCCCATCATCTTATGCCAAAGAGCAGATCTAACATCTGACATAAGAGCCTACATCTAACACGTCGAAGAACACTCCTAGAAGAACAAAATTTAATCGATCAGTTACAGCTGAAATAATTGATATTAACTCGATAAAATAATACACCAAAAAACGAAAACGATCAATACCGATATAAAATTTTCCCTAGTCCGACCCTGTGAATTCCTGGCACGCTTACACTTGAAGTGGATTGACTTTATAATCTCTAAACACATCAAAGGGCGAGCCACTGTGTCTTAAAATTTTGGATAAAGTTTGATTTTGTAATGTATCATGCTGAAACTAAAAGACCTTCTTGTATAGGGTTTATGTTACTCGCAAAATTTTATTTTTTTTTGACAGAGGATAGACTTGCATTCTTGTGCATGAGCGCTAGTTATTTTAGTGACAAGTAGTCGTAGTATTAGGGATAAATGAAATTATTATAATAAACCTCGAATCCGTGACGTAAAGTTATGACGCTACATTTGACTAAGGGTGTATCACGCGAGATAGTCTTCATTCTTCAATATTCTCTCAATTGAACTGTTACCTATATTGGGTGCTTATTTGGTTTGCTCCGCATGCTTTCTTTGTGACAAGCGGGCGAAATGAAGTCTTCGTATAAAACGGTCGCGATGCGATACCAAGGAAAAGTTTTCGGTTTCCCAGTTTCCAAGTTTCAGTCGTACACAGCGTAATACATCACCTCTAATATGAAAACGACGGGTTCTATTTGAAAGAACGCCTCCGGAGAAGTTTTCTGCTTTCGGCTTTATATCCGCTACTCTGGAGTCTCCGTGTGTATTATAACCCCTTGAGAGAACTGTTTGGTTACGGCTCAATGAAAAACGAGATTATTCTTTTTACAACCGCGATAGTTAGGACTTTAATACCCTCGAAACGAGTATGTCATATAGAGCGGATAAAAATCACTCGCCTTTCGTTATGGGCATGTAGAGTGGTTGTAGGAGTGAATTGTGGGCTGAATCCCAAGGCAGTGTCCTGGCTCTATACTACAATCGTAACGTCGTCTTTATTTATTTTTTTTATATGGTCAGCCTCTCGCAAAGGCTGAAAGCCTATGGCGCTGTAGAAGCAACGCGAGAGGATAAGTGTCTGTGCACGTTAGATCTGGAACGCTGCAGGTTGTAGCCGTTGGAAAACAAATTCTCCGGCAGCTCATCTACAGCGTCTAAGTTCTGCAAAAGCAGGAATGCTGGAGAAGACTGGTTCGGGGAGTAAGGACCTCGACTTGGTAAGGATAAGCTCGCAGAACTTCTCTAGTATTCCTCGTTCGGATGGCCTTTGGTGCTATTATCTGGGAGAGCTCACTCGAACATCTTCCGCAATAGAATATGTAAAACAGGGACAGGTCAGCCACCCTTCTTCGATGTTCCAGGCTGTGGAGGTCCTTGGTGAGGTTAGGCGGATCGATTAGCCTAACTGCTCCCTTCCGGAGTGCATCCATTGAATAGATCACTAGTATGGTGGCCATGTGTAAGGATGAAAACAATGAAAGCAAAGCTAAATAAAACTCAACGCCTGGCTTGTGTTAGTATAACAAGTGCATACGCGCGACTCCGTTGAGGGTGTTACATGCACTGCTGAATCTTCCTACGCTTGATCTGGTAATTTAAGGGGAGGCAAGGGCATCTGAGTCCCAATTGTGGAGTTAGGGCAGTTGGTCCTTTGTGAATCCTGGCAGGGGATACTCTGTCATCCTCTCGGAACTGAATATCTGTCCTACATAATAAGGAGTGATATAATTTCTCCTACATATTGGTTGAAATGCAAATCTACGGTGAAGTATACCACAAGGAAAAAGTGGGGTTCAAGCGGCCTTTTGAGGAGAAAGGGACAGTCTGGTATACAAACGGCTCACTCACCGACGAAGGTTCAGGCGCTGGGGTCTGTACTCTCGCACTCATCAAATTCAGGGACCTAGAACGCCTGTCTGCTCTTCCAGCCAGGCAGCATTAAAAGCATTGAGTGCTAGTAAGTTTACATCAGAGCTCGTCCTGCTATGTAGAAAAGTCATCAGGTGTCACATAATTATGTGGGTGCTGAGTCATGCTCGAGTTTGCGGTAACCAAATGGTGGACGCGCTCGCATGGCGAGGGCCGAGGAATAATTTCCTAGGTTCTGAGATGGCTGTGTGGCGCGCATCAGGTACCATTAGAAGGAATACAGAAATTTGGTTGCAAATTCAACATCTTTAACTGATTTAGGACTTCTGCCCAAGGTGGGGCGGTTCTGTCTCTCACTGGGCAGAAGCCGCCCAAGGTTACTTGCGGGCCTGCTGTCTGGCCAGAACTCCTCCAGACGTCACATGCATATTATGGGGATGGCACGTGACCCGATGTGTATGCCGTGGTGAGAAGGAATAGTCCTTGGCACACTTTCGATGTCGCTGTGAAACACTTAGGTATCACAGGCAGACTGTCAACGGTCGTTGAGCCTGAGGACATAACATGCTCGTTATATCATCAAGTAAATTTTCTTAGAGCTAAAACAGATGCTCTTGTCGGAAGTATATATTTACAAGATCACCAGAACTATTGAATTGCACTGTTTATCTGTGTATTCGTCCTGAAGTGAATCCACTACCAATTATCGTTGCTTCAGTAAAAATTGACTGCTACGTGAAAGGATGATTGACGTAACAACGTACGATGACTCTGCTGAAAAGGGTTTAGTGTCTATAGCCTCTGCATTCGACGATGTCATAAACATCGCCCAGTATCAAAAGCAGGCGGGCGTCTGCTGATGGCAAATTAACGAACAATTCCATTGCATTAGGCCATTTCTCCATTGGTCGTCCATAGGGAATACATAATTCGAAATCGATTTGGCACGAATTATCGTTCGTCTGCCGGTCAGACAACTCCGGACTCCGGAACTCTGGTCGAGCAAGCTGAAGTTTCTGCCAATCGATATCCAGTCGGATTAACTGTCTTTTTGTGCCGCATGCCGCTCCTCCAAGTATTGTAAAAACGAAGAACGTTTTGTGGGATTACACGTTTTGTTCAAGCTTGTTCCATTCCCGATATTAGCAACGTTTTCATTTTGATATTGTCACGACAGAACAAGGTCTAGAAGTTGAGAGAGCCCATTATTCTACAACTACATCTGCACATAATGTTAATAGAATATAGGTTCATAGATATTCTACCGCATACTATACGAGGATATACCAGTATCTATACTCGTAATCAGACTGATAGAATTTTACACACCGTCGCACAAAAATGATACCGAAAGCCTTATTTTTAGTGCACTCTCTCAAGTATGCTTTGATTTATCTTAACGTTTGACCCTTTACTTCCCATACCGATACGTAGTGCGAGTATTCTGATCAGGAAAAATTTTATATTTTAGATAATACGCTTTTTGCGCGTTTTACGATATCTACATAACGAAGATCTACGTCACTCATTTCCGTCTGTCTGTCAGTCTGTCGATCTGTCTGTCTGTTGGCCTTCTTCTAGTCTCGTAATCTCAGTAACTGCTGAGTAGATTGTAATGAAATTTGAGTAACGATGTGCTGTGGGGTTGTAGCAAGAAATGCTGCTATAGTTTTGAAAATCGGTGCGTGGGTGGCAAAATAATTAGCAGAAAACAACCAGCAGCAATAATAAAAAAATTAAGGGTATAAAAACAGTTCAAACTTCGTTTTTAGGCGTTTTAGGGGTTCTGAACCATTTTCTACTTTCTTTGAGTGGAGGTGAAAGTTGGGTAGCTGGGGTGTGTGGAGTTGTATATCTGTAACATCTGGGCACTCATAATAGGCTGTCCATTGACCAGTGAAACAAAGAGCTAGCGGTTTTTACTCCATCCGAGCACTGAGTTACGTGTTACAGAAAAAGGTGAATTAGAATTTTCTGAAGTATACATACGATTATTGTGTTGGATCGTTCGGAATTCTGTAACCTGGAAATCATTGAATTAGTTTCAATAAAATTTTGCCCCAGTATTACAACCATGGAGAGGATCGAAGTTGCTTATGGTTTTTAGATATCGTGTCAGTGTTGGCGCGGTATGGAGTCAAGTTTATTGACTCAGTACTTCCCACACATTACGCTGATACCAGTTTATTATTTGTCCATAGCATGAAGCTTTAGTCTGAGATCCCTTGCAACCAAATAATCGACACCCCCCCCCTAAAGTTGTCTTATGCCGCTAGGTGTTTGCTTCACAGGTCAATGGACACCCTATTATCGATACTACAAACTTCTCATTTTTATAACCCCCCACCCCCCCAAATCACCTCACTTTCACCGCCACCCAAAAAAAACTGGTAGGAAATGATCAGGAACCCCTAAAACATCTAAAAACCGAATTTGAGTTGTTTTCCTACTTTTCGTTCTTTGACTATTGCTACGCTGCCACTGACACGATTTTTAACAAACATACGCGTTTTCCACTCTCACCACGGTAACAATATACTGTGTCAAAATTTCATTAGAATCAATTTAATAGTGTCCACGTAACAAAATACAAAACGATTTAAACCCATAAATTCTCGTATGTATACAGAAAATTCTAAGTCCCTTAGTTTCCGTAATAGGCTAGGCAATGTTCGGATGGACCTAAAAAGTTGATTTGTGTCGCTAGGATCTTCCTTCACAGGTTAGTGGACATCCTATTATCAGTACAAAAATTTTTTTAATTTTTCAACCCCCAACCACCCAACCACCCCAATTTCACCCACACCCAAAAAACGCAGAAAATGATCAGCAACCTCTAAAACGCTTGAAAAGGAGGTTTGACCTGTTTTTATATTTTTAGTTTTTTAATAATTTCTGCACCGCCACTGGCACGATTTATAAAAGCCATACGCGTCTTCCATCTTCGCCACGGTAGTAACACTGTGTCAAAATTTCATTAAAATCAATTCAACAGTTTCCTTGTTACACAATATAGAACGATCTAAAGCAATACTCTCGTATGTTTACATCAGAAAAAATTCTAAGTCCTTTGCTTTCTGTATAAGGCAAGGCAAAGTTCGGATGGACCTAAAACAGTTATTTATGTCGCTAGGTCTTGCTTCACAGGTCAGTGGACAGTCTATTACGAAGGCAACAAATTTTTCGATTTTACACCCCCCCCCCCCAAATACCCCAATTTCACCCCTACCCAAAAAAAAGTAGAAAATGATCAGGCCTAAAACGAAGTTTCAGCAATATTTTTTTTTTGTTTTTTGCTAATTACTCCGCCGCCTATGCATCGATTTTCAAAATTATAGGAACATTACGTACTACGACCCCACAGCATACCGCTGCCCAAATTTCATCACAATTAATGCAGCGGTTGCTGAGATTACGAGGCTAGAAAAAAGCGACAGACAGACAGACAGACCGACGGAAATAAGTGACGTAGATTTTCGTTATGCAGACATCATAAAACGCCCAAAAAGCGTATTATCTCAAAATCTAAAATTTTCACGATCACAATACTCCCCTCACATATCGGTGTGGGAAGTAATAAAAAAAACTAAAAATATAAATACAGCTCAACTCATACATTGTCTTTAGACGATTGTTTTCCACAATCTGCTTCTTACATCTATATGCGATAGGGGAATATTGTGATCGCGAAAATATCGATTTTAAGATAGTACGCTTTTTGAGCGTTTTATCATATATCTGGGGGCACGTCCCTCATTTCCGCTCTGTCTGTCTCTTGGTCGATCTGTCTATTAGCGTTCTTCTAGCTGCGCAATCTCCGTCACCCCTGCTTGGATTATGACAAAATTTGAGCGGCGATACTTTGTGGGGTCATAGTAGGTAATTCTGCTATAATATTGAAAATCGGTGCATTGGCGGTGGACAAATTGGTAAAAAAACAAAAAATTACCAGAACGTCTCCAAACTCCGTTTTTAGGTGTTTCAGGGGTTTCTGACCCTTTTAGATCTTCATTTGAAGGGGTGAAATTGGACTGGTGGAGCGGGTGAGGAGTTTAAAAAATCAAACGTTCGTTCTGTTCATAAAATACTCTACATTGTGAAGAAAAAAAAATGACTTTGTGTTATTGTGCTATTTAGACTTGGCCGAGTGCTGCCTTTGAATTTATATCTGTTGAATACTTTGATACTTACGTATTATTATAAAAAATAATGTAGAACTGTAGAGTTGATTGTGATGCACCTTTGACACCGTGGAGGAAATAGTAATAGTATATCGTTTCTGGAACTCTTGCAAGTATGGAAGGAGAAATGAACAGAAAACGAAAAGTTTAAAAACCGCTCCAACTACATTTGTAGATATTTTAAAGGCTTCTGGTCATTGTCCAAATTTATTTTTAGCAACGATAATGTGTGGGAAGTACCAGGTCAAGACACCAGATGCTATTTTTTGCCTAGGAGCCGTTCAATGTATATAAAATAAGAAGAGAATCATTTTCTGACTATAAGTAGATACCTTCGCCATTGTCTGCAACTGTTGAAATTGACGAAACATGTTCATACTTTATCAATTTGTCTGTAATCCTTCAATAGGGTTGAATCAGAGAACTGTTATCAGATCCAGACTTCTTTATATTCAGCTGCTTGCATCGACACATCTTGTTTGAGAAACCACAGCACTCGACATTGAAGGTAATGAATTTTGTATTGCGTAAGGCTTTCACGCCCTCGATCCGCAACTGTTAGTTCTGGGGCTATATGCCAGTGGTTGACATCCTCGGAAGCTCAATTTATCGGAACACGCCGAACAGGTAATAGCCTCTGAGGATGCCAACCATTTGTGTTGGCTAAACGTCAAGCAGCGAAGCATGCCAACGCCAAGGCAGCGGAGCGTGTCGACGTCGGTCGAGCAGCCCAAGAATCAGCTGTACTTTAGCAATGCATTTTGTTGTCGCTGTATTAAAATACAAAGCTGTATTAAAATATAAAGTTGAGGCTATAAGTTAACCTGAAGCATTAATTTTACCTTTCCATCTATACGAAGATCCAGTCTAGTAAGTTTTCTTAAAGTTGAAGACATGTTTATGGCCCAGTTTCACAATCATTGGTAACCCCTGGTAGTTACTTAACCGACAGATGGAAGTTAACCAGAAGCTATCGGATCGCTCTGTTTCAGAAATAAAACCAGTGATTAAGCTTATTTATCTTCAAATTGGCATCACGGATGGGTCTCAGAGCACTGCCATAATTGTGGTGTTCTGTGAATACATCCTAACCCTTTGACAAGTAAACCTAACCTTTGTATTCTTATTTTTGACTTGGGTCACAACAGACTGTAGGCCTTTACGGAAACTGTGATCAGTTGGATCACTGATCCTGACGTTCGGAAAGTGATCTGGGATCGGCCAGAAATAGGGTAGTTCACTCTCGTACAGTGATTGCGATCATCAGATGATTCAGATCAGTAGCTGCTTTACTTTACCATCTGTTTTTTATTGTTAAACCAACTTTTTCGTTGTTCGATGTCCGTTAAATTCATGGAATCATAAATCTCACTTGGCAGCTGTTTGACATATAACTGATCTATCCGGATCCAGAACAGTGTTTCCGTAAAGGCCTTTATGTCATCAAAATCCAGCGACGTCTTAGACGTCTATGTCAAAATGCATGTTTTTATAACCTCCAAAGCAAGCTTATGTGTCATCGGCTGACCACAATAAACATCAGAGATAACCCATACTTTATCCTTTGATTAACTTAACTACTGGATAACCAGAGCTTTTAACGTAAACCGCCGATTATGAAACGCAAAGTGTTTGCTAACCAGTAGTCTTCTTTTAACCTGTAGTTAACTACCGATTGTGAAACTGGACCTAAGGCTATGGTACTGAAACAAAATCCTAAAGGAAAATTGTGATTCCCAGACCCTTAGAATACCACTTTATATCTCTCGTGTCATATTTTCCTAACTGATAACGTCGAGGTAACACCGTAAACCTTTTTATCTCACTCTTTGGGGTTAAGTTAAGCGCAAAATGTGAAAAGGTGAGTGTATAAAAAATGTGCTGTCATCTTGAATATTCCCATTTCCCATCTGGGAGCGATTTTCCCTCCTAAGCCCACAAACCGTTTTAAGATAAACAAAAAACTCAAGTAGCGCGACGGCATTGGATAAATTTATTAGATGAGAATAATGCTCGTTTTATTTTTTCAGGCTTTTCGAATTATCGTCTACCATTTATAAACATTAAGATGAGATAAGCACCACTCTACTCTCCCAGAACATCGCTCCTCAAGGCATTAAAATAGGCTGGTCAAATTACGTACAGTAGATCAGAAGGCCCACGTGGATATCCGGTTTTGATAAAAAAGTGGACAAACTATCACTTGCTCAAGACGAAGCAGCATAAGATCGCCATATTATGTTGTACGTAACATGAAAAATATACTGGACGTTCGTTATGTCTGAAATATAGTCTTGACCGCAGTCTTTTTGGCTTGCGCAATCGCGTGGTGCAGGTATTTCTTTAAGGATGCGTTCTCAGCCTCCAGCTGGGTAATCTTCTGTTTGAGCATTGCATTTTCGTCCTCAGCCTGGTCACATCTATCTTCCGCTTTCTTCGGCTGATCCAAAGCTTTCAATCTCTTGATTTCATTTTTCAAAGCAGAAACTTCTCTGTCGTGTTTTTCATTGAGCTTTCTCAAGGCTACCTCGTGCTGATCATTCTTCTTCACCAGATTCTTTTTGTCTCTTTCAAACTGGCTCTTAATACCCATACATTCCCGTTTCTGAGAGTCAGACAACAAACTGCTTTAGCTCATCCCGGTCTGCTGTAAGTTCCATCATGGCTACTCTGTGTTGTACTTGAAGCTTAGCGATAGTTTCTTCGTTCTTATCCAGCAAATTCTTCGTGTCTCTGTCAAACTGCTCCTTCATTGAGTTTATCGTGCCGTGCATGAATTTCATTTTGCCTGCATATTCATCTGCTTTTTCTACATCCACCTGCATCTTATCCACCTGTATGCGGCAGCCTATTCTGCCCACATCTCCAACACGTAAACTTTGCAGCTCCTTCTAGATTTCTGCGAACTAGGTTTCTTTGGAAGGTACCACCTATTCTTGTTGGAACGAACTATATGACTTCTGCTTCATCATCTTGTTCTACAGAGCGCACCCTTCGTGTCATTCGCGTGGCTTTTGTGGCAGCTTCAATTTCTATAGCCTTGACCAGAGCCTCTTTTTGTTCACACCAGGAAACAAACAGAACGTAACTTTCACCGTTTTACTTCATAACTCAATAAAATATTTCTCAACCTTATCTCAACTACTCAACTCAACTCAACTTTTTCAATGCTACAATGCTGTCATGATATCTGAGCATTTGGTATCACATGCAATGGACGGCCAATGATAAAAAGGTTTTCGTTGACGGAAATACTATTTCCATTTGAACGTTTGAGCTTCGGCAACTCGGAATCATCCATTGTTATTTCAGTTCCCTAACATTTACCAGTAATTACACAATACCTTTTAAATAAAGAATCAGAGCAGTTAAAAGATGATGAAACGATGAAACTTAAATAGTAAACTTATATTTCATTTACCACTAAAAAAAACGTGAATTTTTAAGATTCTATATTTGTTATGGGAAAACAGAACAGGAAAATGATCGCATCTGATTATATGTGATACCGTTTGCCTTAGCTGTTAGAGTTCGGTGTCTAGTTCCTCTCATAATTTCGTACTTCTGAGATGGGTGGTGGTTATGTGCACAGTACATTTCCTAGCTTTAACTAGAATTTTAGATAAAGGTAGATCCATTTTTGGACCTTATTTGAAAACTATTATAAAAAACTTGGGGGATTGAAAAACTGGAATGTTTCATAATAAAATATTTATTAAAAATTATTGGCCAATATTAAACAAACATGACAACTTTACTTAAACGAACATTGTTTAGTAGTATTACCCTATAAAAATAATTCCACTGAGATAATATTAATTTCAAGTTATTTACACCCGTATGCACCGTAAGTCAATTGCGCGATTAGTTACGTAAACCTGGATTAGATTACTTGTTTACTATGCACCGCAAACTGACAATTTTGACACTGTCACTGTCAAAACAATCTTGCGAACACAACCTTGCCGTATCTCCAATCCGGATTAGTTAATCTCTTGACGCTGCATGGCTAGATGCCGAAGATTTGCAAAGCGCGATTAGGGAACTAGGATTAGAATCGCCAAACGGTGCATACGGGTGTTAAAATAATCGTCCCCACACGTCGAATCAGATGACCTGCCAATCAGGTGGGGGCGCTCGACGTATAAGGCACGATGAACTTTGACCCCAGGTGACACAGTTTTAACTCTATCATTTGTACTAAACGCGTTTTGTTCTAGGTAGTTGTAACAAAGGCATTTAGTGAAAGCTAGTTTCAATTAGAGACAGCGCGTAACTGTAACTATGTATATTGAGTTACTTCAAGCTATCTCGATTTCGACATTAAAGCTACGATGTTAATTAATCAGGCAGCTCAAGGTCTAAATGTTGCCTTGATAGGTATAATGTCGCTGAAGGACTACAATTAGCTCTAAGTCAAACAGAGGTAGGTCTCGATTTGGCAGAAACTAAGAAATATGTGCGTCCAAATAGTTTATCTGGCAACATATGGATGAGGTATGGTTCAGTGATAAGGCACTATACGTGTATAAGGAAGCTGCACTCTAACAAGCATACAACTCTGATAAATAGTCTGACATAGGAACTGACGTTAGTCCGTTAGTGGTCAAAACGGTGGGTCGAAATAACTGAAGCGGTCGATGAATTGGATTCGAAAAAATTGAACTTTGGCATGTCGTCATATTTACCCCCTTTAACGCAAAGCTTTTGGTAAACGTTCAAATTGTTTTAGTATCTTTTTCAAACGTACTAAAACTGTTCTACTCTTGTGGATCAATACCAATGCACTGTATTTCAAAAAGTCCCCATATAAGATAGTGATTTAGTGTGGAAGTACTATTGTATTGAAAACGTCGTTGTTAAGCATATATTCAGAGTGCCCTTACTTTCCTATCAACCTTTGTATTTAGTTTTTTCAATCATTTCAACCATTTTCCATCATTATTTGTAATAGTTATTTTTAAAATCTGTTTTAAGTAGACTATCCAATAGGCACTAATTTGCCCTAGCTCATCCCTGTAAGATCGCTAATTTTAACAGATTTCATAGGGACACATAGGAGACACGTTTTAGGTTGTGAGAACATTCGAAATAGGTATCACCCAGAGTTATATCGACATGCTGGTTTAGAGAATCATCAACTCCTGGGCTAGGACTTCTCAGCGAAGCGAGCAAGATCCCCTAAATAAGAAATACACGTGCCATTCATCTCCAAGTACCCTTTTGATATGAATTTATTTATCCTTCCGCTTAGTCGTGAGACGCTTCAGCAGCGTGTGCTTGTAGCAGTAGTGACTGTAAACAAATCATTAATCTCGCAAAATGTGTCTCGGCCAAACAGAGGATGTATGTCTTAGACGTTTGATGTATTATTTACTACACTAGCTGTATCCTCGTGCCCTATCCAGTTCCTAGCTGCCACCATTGACGTAGCTTATACAGGACTAGAAGAAGTATATCCGGTATAGGAGGCTATCTGTGTCCAAATAGGACACATGCTGAGGACTCAAGAATGTGGTGCAGTTCAGTGGAATCAACTTGCAATACTGTGCTTTTCAAGGAAGCTGCGGTCAAATAAGTATTTGTTTTCAAAGAAGGGGCCCTCAGCCTACTACACGTTTAGAATTATAGGAATTAGAATATACAGAGACACGATTTAGTCCATGTAGTAGGCTATCACTATTTGACGAAATGATAATATTCTACAGCTCACTAAACCAAGACTAAAAAATAATAATAAGAATAATAATAAACGGCTTTATTTACAATGCTACATTTTAAATGGGCTATACTATTCTTCCACTTAATTAAACATACAATTTATAAAGAAACAATAGCAAAATAACCCAATTATAGGCAAAGGAGGTGGTGTTTCAAGTTATACTTGAATTTAATAAGAGACATGCTTTTTTATTTCATTTGGTATAGGATATCATCGTATAGTAGCAATGAATTGTACGAAAAAGATCTAGTGTACAATTCTGCCATTCTTAGTTGAAACGCCCTAACTACATTTTCCAAATTTTCGGGTTATCTGCATATACTAGATATCCTGAAACACTGCTAGAACATCTTACTTCACTGTAAATGATGACAGACAGTTTGGATAAAACAGACTGCCAAACCGAATCAATAAAATCTCAATTATCTCAGCTTTAACAAATTTTTAGGACATTTTAACTAAGGAGGCCAGAATTATAAAAGTCTTGAGGTGAAGCATGGTGAATTGTTGTGGAAATCTGATAACTTTGTTTGGATGAATTATATCCTGTAGAGATATAAGTGCAAAGGTTTTTTTTACTCAATTTAATTTTGTAAACCATCGTACCTGAGTATTGGAGGAACTACTCTAACTGTCTTATATTATTGTCTGTTGAAATATGATCAAATCTAGTTAAATTGTTACCGCAAAAATTTTTTTGTAAACTTTTTGCTAAACATGGATAATACGACTGCTCTTATCATTAGCCTCGTGTTTTGTGTAAAACACGAGCTTTCTGAATGAATTTAGTCAAGTACTAAATAACAATCCTTTACTACGCCAGCGACATGTTTACGAAATCTCAATACTATCGTCGTTAGCTGTTTATGTTATAGTTAGTCAGTCAGTTTATCATTCCGTCGGCCTGGTCATCCGGAAAGCAGAACAAAGTTATAGGGAAAAATAAAAGAAATACAAAGAGAGGAAGGATGAAGACGAGCAAAGAGGGAAGTACACCTGTTAAAGAAAATAACTAGGGTAATTTGTTAATGCTCTAAATGCAATTTTTTTGGGATCACCTGTTGCTTATAAGTGAATATATATAATGTAAAATTCCACGAAATAATTTTGTCTACAGTGCGAGCTACGGCCTGGAATGTTTGCGAACTTGCTCGACCGTGTAGTCACAAGACACTCGGGTTTTGCACGCAAATTGTGAATGTCAACTGAGATTTGTTCAAACAAAATTGCATATTTCTTTCCAAAAAGACAGTTTTCGTTCAGTCCACTACCCTTGCCCCACGGCACTGTTCATTACTTCCACATTAGAGACGGTCGGAATTGCGCTTTCTTATGTGAGGGGAAGGGAAGTTTATATTTTGCGACGAGGTCACTAACCTTCCTGTAGGTAATCAGTCCTGTTACGTTATTAAAATGAGCTCTGCGCGCTTCTAAGGTGTCGCACGGTGAGATTTTTCGGTATAGTGACATGATCTTTGGTTTTAGAATACAGACTTTCAGTCTCGACTTCGCGGTAAAAGAAGCAACTTTCTCAATTTGTACTACTTTATCTGGTATAAAATTTTCTGCTCAATTCAACAGCTTACTTAGATTAGGTATAAGAAGCCTAGTTTGCAAAAATGGTCCCGAAAAAGTTTTCCCAAAACCAAAAGGGAAGGAGTTTTGAGTTTTTGAAAGCGATTTTAAATGACTACCATTTTCTGGAGTGTCATTACTGGTGACGAGTCCTGGGTACTTGAACTTGAGTAAAACCCCGTAACCAAAGGCCAGAGCATGGAATGGCACACTGCAACCTCCTTAAGATAGAGAAGGATAGGAGTAGCAAATCAAAGATCAAATGTATGCTGGTTTGTTTTTTGGTTGCAACTAAGTCATTCACGAAAAATTTATCTCTCAAGGTTAAACGGTTTTAATCAAAACTCTTTCCGAGAGGTCCTTGAAATACTCTGAGAAATGATATTTCGCGAGCAATGCAATCTGTAAATGAACTTTTGACCAGTAAAAATATTAATGTGGCTTCTCAGCCTCATTACTCACCAGACTTCGGCCTTTGTGACCTTTTCCTCTTCCTCGAGATTGAAGAATCACCTCAAGGGAACTTATTTTGGGACACCTAAAACATCCAAACAGCTGTAACGAACCAGCCAAAGACTATTCCAGTATTCGACTTCCAGCAATGCTATGAGGATTGAAAGGACCGTCTTCAGCTCTGTCTAACTTCCATGGAGAACTATCTTGAAGCAGACATTATTGCGTGTGATTATATTTGAATAAAAAAGTGAAAAAAGATGAGTATCATTACTCAATTTACACACCTCATACCCTTAGCTTTGGAATACCTTCGGAATGTCTTCTTCTTCTTAGGGTGCCAAGCAGATTCCTGCGTAGGCGTTCATCCTTTCTCTCATCAGATCGTCCTATTCATTGCAGCCCTCTGTAATTCCTGGAAGTCGCTTATTCCTGTCCAGTGACGGATGTTTCTCAGCCATGATAGCTTTTTTCTTCCAATTCCTCTTTTCCCACCTTCGATCTTACCTTGAAGAATGAGGCGCAGGAGGTGATAGCGTTCCCCACGCATTATGTGGCCTAGATAAGCTATTTTCCTTTTTCTTATATACTCATATTTATATATTTCGTGATAAAAAGCCGTTTACTCAATATTTTCTACTTTGATGTAAAATGTTCTGATGATTGAAAGAGAACACTAGGCTTAATCCGACATTTCAATAGCTATTAGAAAGCAGCATTTTTGGTTGAAAGCACATGCTGTGAAAAATATTTAAGAATTCGGAGCTAGATATAAAACAAGTTATAATAATAATGAAAACGTAGATTCCCATAACGATGAAAAGGTATGTACGTATGTAAACGGGAAGGAGCTTCAGAAGCTTATTTGTATTATGCATGTAACGTAATATTATTCAGTTTAGCTTTGAGAGGTACTACAAGCACTGTCATAGAAATTGACAGCCTTATGAGAAAACTAGTCAGACACCTTAAGAGCAGGTTGTTTCCGAAGAGAGAAAGACTTTTGCCATGTCAAAGCTGCACTGATTTAAAGCAACCTATTTAATATCTGCAAGCTCTCTACAGCTTCTCTGAGAATTTTGTATATGAGAAGGTTGTTGTGATATGTGACATGTAAACTATTATTTATATGGGACGAGCATCTATGCTTTGCTTATTATTTCAAATAGTATTTGCTTTGGTGCCGCGTATTTCGATTTAATATAATCTAAAATGGTTGAATATGAGAACGTGAGAATATTACCCAAATGTGTTTCTTTCCTTGATACTACCTAACGGTTGATACTACCTAAGGATTCAAATGACTGGCATATGTAAAGTTCTATACCCGTTACATATAGCATAAAAATTGAATGTGAAATTAATATGCAACTATAACGCATTTTTAAGGTTGCTTGTTTTAAAAACTAAGATTTAATTTTGAACCTCATATTTATCCTACTTATGTTATACCTTCTACCACAACCTCAAAATCTGGATATCTGGAAACTTGTGCCAGATATCTTGACCCGATTTTCGGCTTTAACAACTTCCATACCACTAAGTTTCTTCTGTAAGTTCATAGATATCTTAGTATTCTTCATGAATGAAGAAAAACAGCATAAGTGGCCTTTATCAGATTTGCAGTGGCTAAAATTATATTTCAATATAACTTCTTCAGAAAGCATGAGCGAAAATGCTAAAACTAACGGATATTATACAGTTGAGTATATTATGGTAAAAAAAATGGTGTCAAGTTGATTGACTCAGTACTTCCCACACATAATGATGATGCCATTTTATTATTTCCCATTGCATGAAGCTATAGTCTAAAACCCCTTGCAAATAAATTATGGCCCATCCGCTCGCAGAAACAACATCCAACACAAAAACCCTCGTAAATAGTTTCTTGCGTCTCCCTCCTTAAGGAACTCCAACCCGTCTAAAAACGAAGTTTGAGCTGATTTCATGTTTTTGTTTTTTTTTATTATTGCTGCCCCGCCACTGACACGGTTTTTCAAAAACAGAGTCGTTTTCCATTCTCACAGCGGTAATAAATTCTGTGTCAAAATTTTATTAAAATCAATTCAATAATTTTCGCTTTACGCAATATACATAGAACGAAATAAAGCAAAACTCGTATGTTCAGATCACAAAATTGGTTTCTGTAATAGGCAAGGCAATGTTCGGATGGACCTAAAAAGTGTAATATGCCGCTAGGTATTTTTTCTACAGGTGAATAGATGGACTATTATGAATACAACAAATTTTTCAGTTTTACTACCCCACACCCCCCAACCTCCCCGATTTCACACTACCCAAAAAAAATTGAAAATGATCAGGAACCCGTAAAATGCCTAAAAACAAAGTTTGAGGCCCTTGGTTTTTATAATAAGCAAGGCAATGTTCGGATGTACGTAAAAGTGTATTATGCTGCTAGGTTTTTCATTCAAAGATCAATGGACAACCCATTATGAGTACAACAAATTTTTCAGTTTTACAACTCCCCACCCTCCAACCACCTCAAATTCACCCTCACCCAAAAAAACGTAGAAAATGATCAGAAACCCCTAAAAAGTTTGAGCTGTTTTTATATTTTTAGTTTTTTTATTATTGCCGTGCCGCGACTAACCCGATTTTTCCAAAACATACGCGTTTTCCATCCCCGCCTTGGGAGTAATATTATGTCAAAATTTCATTAAAATCAATTGAACAATTTTCGCGTTACGCGATATCGAACGATCTAAAACAATACTCGTATGCATACGTCACAAATTCCCGTGATTTCTATAATAAGCATGCAACGTTCGGATGGACCTAGAAAAGTGTATCATGCCACTAGGTTTTTCATTCACATATCAATGGACAGCCCATTACGAACACAACAAATTTTTCAGTATTACAACCTCCCACCCTCCAACCACCCCAAATTCACCCCCACCCAAGAAAAAGCAGAAAATGATCAGGAACCCCTAAAACGCCTAAAAACGAAGTTTGGGGCATATTTGAAATTTTTCGTTTTTTGCTAATTACTGCGCGATTTTCAAAATTATAGGAACATTACCTACTACGACCCAACAGCATAACGCTGCCCAAATTTCATGACAATCCATGCAGCGGTTACTGAGATTACGAGGGTAGAAAAACGCGACAGACAGACAGACCGACAGACAGACAGACCGACGGAAATGAGTGACGTGGATTTTCGTTATGTACACATCATAAAACGCCCAAAAAGCGTATTATCTCAAAATCGAAAATTTTCGCGATCACAATACTCCCCTCACCTATCGGTGTGGGAAGTAAAACATTCATATGCCTAAGAAACATTGTTATCTGCGGTATCTACACATACATATACTGATGCCCTTTAAAACAACAAGCATTTCGGAATGTTTTTTCGGAACATATAATAGTATTAGGTGGGCTCCAGAGCTAGATAAACAGGGAGGTCCTAAATATCATGTACAAACGAAAGGAGGATATTCTTTTTTTTTATAACTGGAACGTCAAATAAACATATGTCCGCAAACGCTTCGTTATCAATCTACAGGGTGTTAAAATTTCAATATTTTTTTGTTTTTTCTTATTAACTCTCTTAATTTTTTAGCCCAAATTTCAAATATAAGAAACGCAATACGAGTTACATGTTGCACATATCAAAAAAAAGTTTGGCAGAATCTACAGGGTGATATTTTTTCAGAGGTCATGCCCCTATTTCTTACCCTGAACTTCTTACTTTCACACTTTGCAACTCTAAAGTTGACTGCCGTTTGACGACACAACTTACGATTCAAAATGGTATGTGTCAAATTTAATAAAACAAAACAATTATCCAAATAAAGCCACACTTTTTTTTTATTCTCGATAAGGGTAAGGATATCAAAAAATTACAAGAGGACAAAGAGTTTCTGAACAATATGGAAAAATTATCTTGTTTGTTTAATCTACCTGCGAAGCACCGCAAAAAATTTGAGAGTAAGAAAAGGGGGTATGATCCCTGGAAAATGAACACCCTGTAGGTTCTGGCAACCGTTTGACATGTGCAGTTATATAACCCCTATTGCGTATTCTATATTACAAATTTGAGATAACTACCATAAAAATGGAGAGAGTTACGGAAAAAAATTAAAAAAATATTAAAATCTCAACACCCTGTCAGTAGTAAAGCGGTTGCGGACCTATGTTTATTTAAGTCTTTAAAAACCGAGGAATATTCTCCGTTGGTGTGTACATGATACTTAGGGACACCCTGTATACACAAGAACTTAGATATATGGCAACGAGGCATCAGAATTCAGAAAATTAGTGGAAATGAAGCTTGTGCACCCATATCAATCGCCAATTGCTATAATTGCGATATCAAAATTAAACTTAACCCAAAAAAGTGAAATTATCAGCAATTTTGGTTATACTTGTAATGATGTATATCGATCGTAGAAAAGAGGGTGTAAATGTGCAAAAAGCATAAATCAATAAATTTATGGAAAAAAAATTAATAGAAGATGCCAAGCCCTTGGATTGAACCCGCACATTGTAGGGTAGAAGGTGAACGGTTAGCCATTGAGGCCATGGTGCCGGAAAAGTTCAACAACACATAATCTATTAGGTAGGTACCTTACTACTGGAATTTGTGATCCAGACTTGATTGCGAACTATTTATCGTACCTATATCATGCAAAAAATATACACTAGTTACACCAGTAACTAGTTTCACGATTAGCTTGGAATTCTAGAAAAAAATTATGGCAACCGGTATCGGAGTAGGACGTCGTTGATGAAAGCTAACATTTTGACGTCACACGCGCTTGGTTTTGTTCGAGAACTGTCAATATTATATTCTACAGAAGTAGATCCTGACGGGTGTCAAAGTCCAGTATGCCGTTCGTGTTCCTTCAAATCGCTTGCTATGGTTCTATAATGTTCTACATATATCACAATACGCTGATTTGTAATATTGAAGCAATTTGGGCATGATTGATAATCAGAATCTAGTGAAATCGTTATGTCTCCTATGAATTCCTGATATTTTGTCCGTCACATTGAGGATATAAGGTCTTAAATTTTGTTTTATCTTTGAATACCAGAGATGTCGTTTCTTAGAAGAGTAGTTCTATTGCAGTCATGATTTTGTAAGCAAGAGTAGTGGCTTTCATGAAGTTTTAGGTCTCTTCTTTTGACTAGCAACCTTCTTGAACAGGTATGAGGACATGAACAAAGGCATCTGTGGACACATAGTATCCTTATCACGTGCAGCTAAATCAAGCACTTGAATGATAAGACTTTGAAATCATAATGAATTTCTGTAATTGGGCTCGTACTCAAGTCCAAGGAAATGCACTCCTTTTAACAGTGTGTTGTTTACGAATGAAGCCACATTTCTTACGAAACGTTTTCTTACGAAGTGTAGCTTTACCGTTATTATCAACGGGTATGTAAACTGTCATAATTTACATTTTTACACCGATGTAAATCCAAATTTTGAGAGGTTTGTTGGCAACCAGCATAGAGTCTAAACATTTCGGGTAGTGTTATTGGAAAACGCATAATTAACTAATTTTCTAAATGAAAATTTGTAAAAACTTCTGGAAAATTTATCACTGGCGTTTTTAAGAATAACGTGGTTACAGTTAGATGGAGCGCCTGAACGTTTCAGTATTGGAAGCCGAAACACTTTGGATGAAAGGTTTTCTGCTTTTAAATTACTTTCGGCAAGTAGACCATTTGAAAACAAGCATTTTTGATCTAAGCCATTTTCTTCTAATTTAAACGATAAGGATGCTGGAGAGCACCGCGCGCTTATTAGACCACCCTGTATACCGTTTTTTACGATAAATTCTACCTGTCACAACTGTAATCAAGCTACTTGTCAGAATAGTAGAAACAACTCACAACACCAGATCTACAAAAGTAGCAAAGCACAAGCTATTCGCATCCGTTATAGATTTAGCTTTCGGTTGTTCATTCGCAAAAATGTAATAAAACGCTAAAAGCCTTTTGCATGCACCGCAGCCTAACAAAATTTTATTAGCCTATTATAAAATGAGCTTTCACCGTATAGTTTACCTTTATCAAATTTTGAATTCGGATTTCGAGACTATATAGTGCAATAGAGTAACAAAACATTTCTGCATTGAGTGGCCCTGCTAAAAGCCCTACCATAAAAGTCCATTATAGACTGACCATTTCAAATCGCATTACCCTCGAACATGCGTTAACAGTTTTACATTCAATGTAGAATATTGCAAAATGTTACTATTACGGCAGGTAGGATTAGCGTTTGAGGGTACAAAACATTAATAATACGAGGGTAACTTGTTATGCTCCTACATAACTTAAGAACTATTTTGTGCGTAACCCTAAAGCTAAATTGGAACTAGTTATCCAATGATATTCCTGTGCTCCACTTGCCATTTAAAAATGGGGGCAAGTATCTGAAGTAAATTGCCTTTCCTGGTAAAAAAGTTTTATAAAACATTTTATACTTTAAGGAAGAATGGCGGTTTCGATTTTATTCAGTTGCTCCTCAAACGTACGACATTTCGTCTATCGAATGGATCATGACAGCCGATATAATAAAAGTAAAGACGAAACTGTTAAAACCAAATGAACATGAAGCTTGAAGCGTAGAAATAAATACAAAAGTCTGAATTGCACTAAGCGACAATTTTTAGATGTATGTGGTTAGAAAATGGTGGTATTTAGTCAGAAAGCATAAATATTGGGTTCTAGAGCTAACACAAAGTCAATATGTATGTATGTTTGTCATTATATATACAGGATGCCCATATGTATGGGATATGGTATATAGTAAATAATGATTGTATAAGCTTTTTCTATATCAAGGTTGTTTTATACTGTATTTCCCTGAATATGACAGTATTTAGCTGGTTGTGTTTCCGAAAACAAATGAGTAACGAAAAATAATTGATTTTTTTCAAGTAGCAATTACCCCTTCATAAGAGTAGTGTTTTCAGTGACGTATCATGTCAGTACCCAAATAGAAAAACTATTGAAATAAATTAAAAAAATTATTAAGTTTGTTATATCAATAACATTAATCTAGTATGCATCTGCCGGTTTTCGGCAGATTTGATCCCAAAAACGTTTAAAGCCTTAGTAACTACTAATTGATTGATGGTTCTTCATTGAAAATTCCACATGCTCATGACCAACTTATTAACAATGTCACATGTATGGACAGATGACAATAAGTTTATATCAAATTATACTGTGCTACTAACAGATATTAGATATCTAAATTAATGTTATTATTGATCTAATAAACTGTAATAAATATAGTTTCTTTATTTTTATTAAAGGATATACTGCTACTAAGAAACAAATGTTTTTCGTTAATAATTTGTTTTCTGAAACAAAAAGAACTAAATGCTGCTGTTCAACGGGAAAGTACAATATTAAACAACCTTTATATAATTTCTCTTATTTATTCACTAAGTTACATACTACAGTTCATACACATGCATTCGTGCAAAAAGAAAGTTAGTTTGCCAATATCAATCTAAATCTGGAAGAATATATAGGATGTCTCATTTAAAAAAGTGTGCGTTTGCATCACCACGTAGTTATGGATCACCCTGTAACAATCAACATATTTTATGAGCAAGGAGCATATCCTTGGCTATAACTTTTATATACCATTTTTTTTTTGATATCTTCTGCAGTAGTGGAGTTATCGACCGATCCGAGTGTATTTCCATTTTCCACAAAGATATATTTTTTTTCATTCAAAATCCCAATTGTCACCGATCAAATTAAAATTAGAACACATTCTATATAGAGGGAGGTCTCATTTGCTGCCTCAATAGAGCTCTCATGTCTTATCTTCTGTGTTAAAAAATTCCATCTTTTAAAGAGGTTACAACAGTAATCTTGTTATATACAGATATATTGATGCATAATTTTGTACATCGTTTTGGTATTAAGCTTCTACATGAGCATCTCCCAAATACCGTGAGTATAGAGCACAAATGCTCATACCTCAGCAATCTGTCTCCCTGAACTGACTAACAGCAAGGAGCAATATGCACCTTCTGAAATTGCATTCTGTAGTGGATTACAAATATACACAGAGCAACCATCCAATTGGCTCTGTCAATCTGATTGAAACCTGAAGCTGCTAATTGCAGTAGCTTAACAGGCTTGACAGATGAATAGCCTGCCTCCGTTCCAACATTTAACAAGGATGATGCCGAGTTAGCGTTCAATAACATATCATACTCGCATCTACCTACGTGTGCATAATAGTGTACCGAAGCACGGGATTGGTTGGACTGTTTTCCTTCCTAATACCGCGATGCTATGCACCTTGCGCGAGTTTTTTACCAATTACACTATGTGGCATCTTACTGAGATGAAAAAAGAAAGAAAAAAAGTCAGTATTGGGCTTAAATATTGGGGTTGAAGAACCACAACTTTTTTTGGAAGCTTACTCAATTATAAGTAACTTACCCTTCCTCGGGGAAGTTAAAAAGTAGAAAAGAATTAACTTATGTAAACACAAACGGCGCTCCCACTGTGGAACCGGAAGCGATATTGACAAAACCGGATTTTTCTTGGAGTAGTTTCTTCATGCTGATTTCAAATCTGTATTTAGTTTTTCTCTAGCACCTGTTATTTTAGCTATCTTTTGTATACGGACAGACTTACAGACAAACGGACGGACAGACAGAGGCTCTGCATAAGCTCTCTTCAGTGAGAGTTAAAAATGAATGAATCAAGCCAATTGATTCAGAACTTACATGATTTATGCTCATGATAATAACTGAAGACTAATTATGAGCAAAACGATCTGATTTCAAATCACAGGGAATTAGATTTTCAAATTTACCTCAACTCTGTACGAATAGAAAAGCAAAGGACGGAAGATTCCTATGCCTTTTTATTGATGACTGAACAAAACCGCAGAAATAGCAGCACTATTCATATTCCTCAATTTAGCCTAACTACTTATAAAAGGGGTGTATTCTACTTATGGAGTACCAGTTGCAGCAAACTACCTTCGTTAATGAAAGAGGTCCAAGGTACATCAAGATTTAAAAAAATAAGTGAAAGATCTGTCAATATAAAATAATTTTAAAGCATATCAGAATTTCTGTAAGAAGCTTCATTAATAAGGTACAATCCAATATTAGTTTAAAATTATTTTAATCTATAGCGTCTTTTATTGAATTATCATACCTCGTGTAAATGGACAACATAGATAAAAGATATTCTAGTCTACTGCATTCCATACTTGGGAAAACACTTTATAATAAATGATCAAACCTTAATAGGCAAATCTGTATACCATGCGTTAGGGGATGATGAGGGTTCTCAATTAATGGAATCGGAATGGAATCACTCTATTAGTTGAGCTATGAGAATCTGGTCTGGGTCCTCTAAAACACCTAAAAGCCAACGATTTGCTGAAATAATTTTCCCGTTCCAGCAATAAACAATATTGACGTGGTTAGAAAATGGGTGTGTCCTATATTTTGACGAATGTACTGCTCTAGCCTACGCGACATACTAGTAATCTCGTTGTTAACAAACTTTACAGATACGGCCTTCCAGGCTAGCCTCGGAGCATGTTGCAGTTCGTACCGCGTAGAGGTAGTATTGGCTGAGCCGTGAGCAATCAATTAAATCACAGGCTTCTTCAGTTGGCGATAAATTGGGTGATTGTGGAGGCCAGGAGAGCACCTTCACCTCAGTTTCCTGTAGTAAGCTAATCGACACCCTTGCGATATGAAGAACGCCCATTATCTTGCTGGAACAAACCTTCTTCGGGACTTCGCACATAAGGAACAGCAATTGGTTCGCATTGTCATTCACATCACGTTGTAATACAACGAATTTGCTGTTGAATACAACGGCCCCCCCTCAAGCCATCAAACCAATAGAATGGTGTACATGGCGCTCAACGCGTTGGCGTCTATCGCCTGCCCCCAGACAAAACCTGGGATCGTCGGAGAAAAGCATATGCCATTGTCTTGGCACCAGTTTAACCGATGGCGACTATGATTTGCAGTTGGTGGAACCATTAGATGCAGGCGATATTATCTCACGTAACCTGTGGTACAGCATGAGGATTCGAAGGGGCTTCCCTATAGCTGCAGTGGTCGAGGATGACGATCTTACCTGTCTATAGTTCTCCTAAGTGTACCAGCACGTTACACCTCATGACTACGATTACATCAATTGCTTTGAATGACCCCGTTCAAAGGGTGTCAACTGTTTAATCTGGGGCTGTCGCCTTTTAGGGTGCATCTTTACACACCTAGCTAGTCCCTCACCGTATTTGCAATATCGTAGGTTGTGGATTGACAAAAATCTATGCTTTGTTTGATGTATGGGTCTCAAACTATTTCGTCCAGACAGACAACCCTTTTTGGTTGTCATTCTGGTTTTCCTATAGGGTGGATTGTCAATTTAAAGTGTGAAGCAACTATATTCATTTAGAAAATAATTGATTCTGACGATTATGTTGGTCAGAAGAGCAGTTTCAAAAATGGTGAATGTGCACGACATAAAGAAACCGTCAGCACACCCACCATATTTTGCATAAACTCTGCAATACCACCATTAAAGGTCTGCTTTGATTAAAAATTCCAAGTTTTCGGAATACTGTGATTTCGTCAGGGAAGAGTATGTTCACTTCCATGTTTTGTGCTTTACTCTCACTGCTTATTTTCTTTCCTATATGTTACTAAAAGCTTGTAATATACTATGTGTTCCAGCTAAAATTTGCCACTCATCTCTGAAATGAACAAAAAATAGAAGTCGCCGTGACACGTCGATTTTTATTTCGTTATTTCGAAGGGAAACATGCCATGAACCCCCTCGCCCCCTGCAATCTTAAATGAGACTACTGTACCTGTGACACATCATTTTCAAATGAATTGTGTGATTAGATTGAAGATTGATTGCGGGGGGCACGTGGTTTGGGGGCCCTGTAATTTTGGAGGCCCAGTGTCGTCAAGATCGTTTGTGCAACAAAAAAATACTAAACTAAAAGGTCGCTTCGTTGTATGCTAGTATGTTTTCCAAATAATACTTCAACCTATGACCTCCATGATACATAATTGTGTACCTATTACTGAAAAGGTGGGAGAGTACCTATTGTATTTTTAACCCAAAAAATCGGCGCAGTATCCGCAGTAAATGGAAAAATACGGCAATACGTGCATACAAAAAAAAATTTTGGCTAATTTAACTTGGTGTTTTCCACAAGACAGGTGACACAAGCAATTAACACATAGGTGTGAAATACAAACTCAACAACGACCTTCTACAAAAATTTAAATCGAAAAATGTGTGTTTTCTAATCACGAATTTCGTAATTCTACAGGTTAATTAAACATGGAAATATCGTTGTTTAGTTTGTATCTTACACCTATGTGTTGATTGTTTGTGTGATCTGTATTGTAGGAAACACCGAGTTAAATTAGCCAAAACTTTTTTGACCTACTTTGTTTGAGAATTGCATTTGAAAGTCTGTGACTCAATGCAAAGCGAGCAAACCTCAACGTTAAAGCCCTGAAGATAGCAATAGAGATTGCCGAAAGCTTAGCAGTTAACACCATAGTCTCCTTTATGCACTGACCGTTGTTTCTTTTCAAAATTTTGGCCACAACCCCAAGATTTTCTCTTTAATATATACAGTGTGACTCCTAAATTGATACTTTTTGTAACTGTGTATAGAACAAGAAGTGTCAAAAGCACTTCAAATAACTTTTATCAGAAAACTAAAAATAAGCGAGATACAAAATAAAAAATGTAAATCCGGGCTTGTGTATGAAGATTTAAATCTAGTAGTTAGTTTGTTGCTCGGATTTTTGTCTTATCGATTGTACCTGTCAGATAGTGCAATGGTCACTTTCTGTTTATCTTTGTTAATTTTAGTTGGTAAATCCTAAAAGCGGCACATTATTATGAATGCAACTTTACGATTTATCAATCTAGAATTAACTACAATAAACTGAAAGTGACTAGTGCACTCAATGCCTGATGATAAGACAAAGATTCGATCAAAAAACCAAACATAAACAGACTAGGCACGTCTTAATACACAAACCTAGACTTACTATTTTTGATTCTGTATCTCACTTATTTTTCAATTTTCGGGGAAAAATTGAAAATGTTGTTTATTTTAACTACTTCTGTACACAGTTTAAAAAAGAGTCAACTCAGGACTCACCCTGTATATATACAGAATACATTATGAAAAGAGATGCCGTGGAAGATTACTAACCTGCGGGGGGCCCCAGGAAGTATCTTGCGGGGAACGGGCAAATTTGAAGTTACGCCACTGCTATTATGGAAGTCAATACAAAACATGGTGATTATCAAAATGAAGTATTATTACCGTTACCTGAAATATTTTTGTAAGAAAAGATTCCAAATGTGAGCCATTTCGTTCCATCCAGACGTACAGGCGATATTCAAAATGTTTCCGACTGTTCTTGTGGGGACATTTGAAATCCAAAGCTTATATATTACGCAGCGCTGTCTTATAGACGATCCCCACAGTGACTCCGGAGTTGTTGAGAAATATGCAAAGAGATTTTGAATAACGCCTGTACGCCTGTATTGGACGCAATGGCTCACATTTGGAACTTTTCTTGCGATAATGTTTCAGGTAATGAAAGTAATACTTAATATTGATAATCACCATATTTTTTATTTACTTCCATAATAGTGAACCAATCTTCAATCCGATTACACTGCTGCATTTTTCAATAAATTCCCTTCATGTATCACAGGTATCTGGTCTGATTTAAGATTTTGGAGTAGGTGTTGCTGGGGGTGAGGAGGTTGATCGTACAATAATGACGTATTTGGTGCAAGAGTTCCCCTCGAAATAAAAATCGACGTATCACGGCACGGTATAGTTAAAAGAGTACAGCTTAGCATTGACTTGTCTCGCCACAAAGATTAAATAAAGTACTCTACACATTTTTAGTTCTTATTCAAATACTAACTAAAAATTGTTTGCAGCATAATGTACCTAAACCATCTGTAAGTTATTATTAATAACAAACAGATATTCCTGACAGAACTACTAGCTAATTTGACCTAGACCGCAAATCGATGCATGTGTCTTTTTCAACCTGGTGACAAAGATATGATGTTGAAAATAGGAAATAGCTTTAATATTTATTCTTAGAAATTCGATAAGCTGAATTCGGTTGAACTCAGGTAAATTATGCTGAAAACAGTTTTGTTACCTATATATGGATATAATTGTAGAGCACTACATAATACTTCGATCAGTGTAGTTCTATTTATTTCAAGATGTTTGGGAATGACATTAGTCATTACTGCCATGTGCTCAACATCTGTATGATATCTACACAATGAACTTTCTAGGATGATCCCACTTTCGATATGAAATAGAACCTTTGCGACAGACTATTTTATAAATTCGTTTTGAAAACGGTTGAATATCTGTTTGGCCTTTCATGAACTCGTTATGCCCTGTCCGGGATAAAGGATATTTGTCTTGATTCGCAGGCATGATCATAACCATGCCCATTTTTTCACTATCTGGCTGCATGAAACCGTTATGACGATTCTCATTCATATTTCCCATTGCAATGAATACTGTTTTGCGTTTTACAGTCATGGGATACTAAGTTAACAAAATGTCAACATATTGAGAAAAATATTCGGTAAAAAACAAAAAACACTGGCACAAAACAAAAACAGATAAAAGAAAATATCAAAATGCGTAGGAATACCTAACCATAAAAAATATTTATCTATATTCGACTTAGGACAACGTCGTCAAATTAATGTTTTTCCTTCCTGTCAGGTAAACAGATACACAAGGACACACTTGAGTATTACTTACATAAGGTACGCTCAAGTAGACACTTGAGATATGACAATGAATACGGCCCTATGTTTTCGAACACTTAGTAGACAAACATTTTCTAGAATCCTATGCTTAAGCATTTAGGTCAAACGCATCTGTAATCAATCTGCAAATAGCAGAGAAATATTTTTTTCAGGAAACTGCTGGCATGAAAATAAAACCTCGGCGGTTTACCACGACTGCGGTTAGTTCGCTCCCATTGATTTATCGACTTAATTAGTTCAGTCAACTACAGTGTAATCCCTAATGCAAGCTTAACGGGCAGAAAAAAACGCCAATGAAAGCTGTAATTTAGGAGGAAAGCGCTGGGAAATATGGTTTTCCAGGCCAAGCCCATAAACCTCGAACACTGGCCGCTGCTGATAAAAGTTAGAACGACCTTTAATACCTGTTTTGTATACCTACTGAATTTAAAGGCAGGTAATGCTACCGTGTATTATTCTTCTTGATGAGATTTATGGGTACCTTGTATAAATGTAAACTCACCGTACGTAATACATATGCCTTCTCTATTATTTGGTATTCCTAGAAAACGGGTATCTCCCACATGACGACATTAATTTATCAATAATACACATACAACTTGAAGTAAAAACTATGTATGCAAAGTAATGTGCGAGTACATCAGATTAACTGTCGAGGTCTATGCAATGTGAATATCTTCAAACTCTCATCGAGTTTTTTTGTCTGCACAACGTGTAGACAAGGTAGAAAAATTTACTGTCATATATTAATATGTCAGACGTAACAATATCAACAATAAGTTGATCATGGTTCAATTAGGACCGGTTTATCAATGTCCAGTTAAATATTTATCTGCAAGATAACTGCAACTGGCGGATAAAATGTTTAAATAATTGAAGGCTAAACTTACGAAGTCACGTAAATCTTATCTGACAGTTGTATCCACAGCAACGCTATCTGGCAGATACCTATCTGACACTTTAACTGGCCATTAAGAAATCGGCCCTTAGCAGAGTCTGAGTGCATAGAAATTTCAACTATACTCGGTTATAGGCTGAGAAACGAACATAAGTAGAATCATATTATGAAATATCCTATGGATATCATCCAAATCGAGAACACAACACCCAGTTAGTAGTAGCAAGATTTTGAAATGGTTTAGGGACACAGGGTCTGCCAAAAACTAGTAGAGACATACTGACGTTATTGATGTGGTAAACTTAAAGCTATGAATCTTTTTTTTTGAACTATTTTCTCATATTATATTCTTCATTAAAAGAGACAAAAAACTCTCAAATGATCCTATCGGAATGGCGTATTGCTAAGTAAATAAAACCAATTGTCTTCCATTACTTATTAATTTTATACAGAAAAAGAATTATATAATCATTATTTACTGAGCTATATACTGTATTCCACCCTGTATAGCTGTCACCATATATGTCAAATAACGATAAGCACTATAGTTAAGAATTTTCTACCTAACAAGGAAAATATCGACCCAATTTGGCGTGTTGAA
Organism: Callosobruchus maculatus; assembly: GCA_951848785.1. Classification (NCBI taxonomy): domain Eukaryota; kingdom Metazoa; phylum Arthropoda; class Insecta; order Coleoptera; family Chrysomelidae; genus Callosobruchus; species Callosobruchus maculatus. The sequence goes on along the minus strand of CATOUR010000735.1, from coordinate 23,535 downwards.
ATGTTAAACAAGCATTTCCAAAATCAAAGCTTTAGAAATTGAAATAAAATCTATTCACATATGGTAACAACCGTTCAGGCGTTAGGGGTTTTTTGTTCGCAAAAGTTTAAAAAGGAATGAAATCTGGTGAGATGGTAGACATTGGTCCCCTGAATCTACACCTACGTTTGCGACCGCTGAAGGAAGTGGGAGAAGAGGGGTGAAAACCCTACTTTACGACGATTTTCGAAAAAATAGCGTCTCTTTGGCAAGTTTTATCAAAAGAATGTTCAAATTATTTATGGAGAGAACAAAAATTCTGCATAATTTTGGTCTTTACATTGTTCGTGTGCAACCAATAGTTTCCATTTCTGCACTTGACTACTATAGTATACGTATACTATCACCTTTTGTTTCAATTAAAGCATTAATTATACTATTGTTCATTCACATTCCGAACATATAAACACAAATAATATATGTACTTACTATCTAGGTCAACTAAACAAGAATTATTGGCCTTTGATAATAATAATTAAGAAATGTACATATCGGTAGTAGGTAGCCTTGTGTTCCTGAATGTCGAAATCGAGGTTGAACTCTTTTCCAAGCCCAAATGTGTTGAATTTATCCAGTTGCAGATAACAAAGAAATGAGAAGATATCGTTCTTTTATGGAAAAAACTGTTGCACAACCTTTTGATTAAGATCTTCGTTTTAATCCGCGACGAAGTTATGATTTTAGTGAAAATCATAAATCAACCCCTAACTATGGCGCAGTGTAGGACGGAAACTATTGGTTTCTCACGCTAAATGTAATTACCAAACTGTTAGCTCCCTCTGCAAATCATTTGAACCCTTTTTACGTTACCATTTGCATACCCCCCCCCCCACCCCTCAAGCGGCAAACCCTCGGGGTCGCAAACTTGGATGTAGATTAAGGAGACCAATGTCTACCATCCTACCAAGTTTCATTTCTTTCCGACCTTTTGCGCTCAAAAGCCCTTTTGCCCTTTTGCCCGCGTTTGGGGGTGAGTTAGAATATCTCCCATCGTATATCCTGCGTGTCGTAAAAGGTGACTAAAAGGGACCCAGCTACTGTCGGTATAAACAGTAACCTCTTCTCAACCAACAGCTTTGGGTGGACGAGTTGAGAAGAGTCAGGACACCTTCTTGTCCTTGGGGTGAGAAATTGCCCCTAAAGGCAGATGAACCAGTAGATACCATCTAGTTAACGGCATGAGGATGCAGAAAGCAAATGGGAAACTACTGCATTAAAGATCTTAAAGATATCCTAAGAGAAACTCGCAAAATGAGTAAATGCATTTTACGAATTCACAACATGTCTGTTAAGACATTATGACTATGATGATGAGAACGTAACGATTGGCCCACAACACAAGCTTGCATTATTTCGAGCAAAATACCAAGATATAAAAATGTGCAAGCCAATATATCAATATTTCTTGCTTTTAGCTGTGAGGAACTGCTGGTTTTTCATACCTTTTTGTCAAAAACCTTGTCCACCTTGCCGATGAATTATTTTTTGTACTATAATTTGAATACCCTGATGGATAAATACCCATAAGAATATTACTGTATCCCTTTACTCAAACTACATTTGGTCTTAAGCTATCCGAAATGATGTACTTTAAACCGTTCGTCCAAAAGTACAGTATTTGTGGCATAACTCTCAACCAGAGCTGACTAGGTACTCGAATACTTCCACTCGTATTTTGGTTACGGGTAAAAAAACTACTCGTCACTTTTACTCATAAATAAGTATTTTTATTTGCGAATCTTACTACTCGTACTTACAAGCAAATTTTATCGTATTCGTAAAATACTACTCGTGGAATACAAGCATTTTACGAGTATTTTCCGCGTTGCCGTGCCGATGCCGCTCTCAAGTTTCTCTCAGAGTGAGTCTCAATCCAATTTTTCAGAGACAGCACATTTAATAAGAAATAGAGCAGAATTAGAATATCTGAGGTATATTAGTGATTCGAGAACTAATTTGAACATGCTCGACAATTATCCAACAACAAAAAAAGTGTTTATGAAATATAAAACACCACTGAGCTGTAGAGAGATTATTTTATTTTATATATGTATTAATACTCCAAGGAGGCATGCTTTATCTGATAGCAATCCTGAGAAACTAGAGAGTTTTAAAGAATTGTGTTTGATACATTGTTCTGCTTAGTGCGTTCTTAAAAATGTCTTTTTCTGTTTCTGGATACATACTAATGTAGTCTGCTACCTCAAATATCCCTAATGTTTTATCCTTCTAAAAAATGTGTTTTATTTAGTACTTAGGTAAATAATGAAGTTATTTTCACCAGAATTCTTTTATACGTTGTACCTAGGTACCTACTGATTTTTGAGTTTGTGGAAACACTCGTACTCTTTATTCGTACTTCCACTAATACTACTCGTAATCGTGAACTGCTTCTCGAAAATTACTTGCGAGTAAAATACTTATAAATACATTTTTTGGGTACCCGTATTCGTACATTGTATGAGCATTTTTTTAGTACTCGTGCCCAGGTCTGCTCTCAACCGACCAATCTCAAATATTCTGAAATAACTATTTGTACATATTTTAAATTTTTTTGCGTAAACTACTACCATTTCATTCAATCCCTTTGACCGCCTAAACCCCGTTTGACCAGTCCAGTTGTTCGTTCGATCCCTCTGTATCCTGCATCCTGCTGCAGCAGGCAGGAGGCAGGACGCAGGACCCCTTCGCCGCCGGCAGCAAAGCTATTTTTGAGCGCCCCGCCATTTGTACAGCCGCTTAACCAGCCGTGCTTCGCCATCCAGATAACAAATGAATAACGATCTTGTAAATCGTGCTCCCCGTAATATATGCACATATATTTGTAGTTCATTGCGAGTTCTTTACATGGCGTTTGCACACCAATGGATGCAGGAGGAGCATGAACGACGGTGACTGATCGCCTTTTGGCTACAGAAGTCACACCACAGATGGTCTATTTGAGGAGTATGCACACACAAAAATTATTTCTTAGATGAAGCACAGATGCTTTAATTCAAGTATACCATAACTTCCTATACGTGCAAAGTTATGCTAATCTTAAAGTGAGGGTTCGATATCTTTGACCATATAAGGGTTAGATTGAGAAAATATCTTCAATGCAAAACTGGAAAATTCTTGAAAGCACGAATACCAAAATCTTGAATCAAGCATATGGTAATCTTGACCGAAGCATTTCATAATCTTGACTGAAACATTTCATAATCTTAACTGGAGCATTTCATAAACATGACGCAAGTATATCTCACTTTATTCTAAAATTGTGATATTCTTGGATGAGGAACCTAGTAGTATTGATTTGAGCATTCAATTCAAACTCTTTTATGAGCATGTAGAAATTTTTCTCGTCTATGTCATTATCTGCAAGACATACACATGTAGAAGCCAACTGAATTTTGGGCTTTGGAGATGTGTGCAAAGTTTTCAAATATTTGTAAATCAGTCAGTGCCTGTTTAGTGATGGGTACACTGGAGAAATAGTTCTGCAAAATTTCTTAAATCACAACTAACATACGTGGTACTTATCTAGGAACACCAGATTCAGGTCTTCGCATCCCCATTTTTTTAATAGCTCATTCATGGTTAGATAAATCCAGTGATAAGAAAACTGATGGGAACTGGGACGCGACTCAAATGGCGGTGGACCAGCACTGCCGGCAGATTCGTTGACCGATGGTTGACGGTGGTATCACGTGGCAATGGTAATTTATTTAACAGTTTGACTAGGGACTATTATGTGCTATTATGCAGGATCCAGGATTCAGGTATTACGCTACGGTGCTAAAGTCGGCGACGAATGCGACAATCCGAACACCGGTAATGGCGGTGCGGACGCGGACGGGCAACAGGCTATTGAGTATGAGTAGAGAGGGTGGAGGGGTTAGAGTTGACACGTAAAACGCTGCGTGGGTGCGCACTCCGACGTTGGTAGACGTCAAATAAATGATTTACTTGATACAAATATAGGGTGTGCTTGTAAAACAGCGTTCATTTTCAAACCAAGATTATCATATTGTAAATGAAGGTTCGCATTCGCAAGCTGCCTATATTCTTGATAGAAGTAAACTGGACACCGCTGGAAAAAATGATAATCTTCATATAAAATTATGAAATATTTGTTATTAAATTATTATAGTCTTGGTTGCAAAGAAAATTATATTTTCTTTCGGACCATATTTCTTTAAAATAAGTATATAAATCAAAAATATATTATTCTTGATACAAATTTTCTATAATTTTCTCATCAAATATTCTTTCTTAGAGTGAGAACAGATACTCTTGTTGTAAGTATGTATTTACAAGAATATCACAATTCTTGACTTGAGAATTTCTTTTTATGTGTGTGGCTACCTCGGTATCACAATCGGGCTTAGGAATTTTTTAATATTGTCTACACTTGGATTAATTGATAGGTTTTGTATGTACAGGGTGTCCCACGACGATAAAGACAAGCAACATATCGGAACTGGGCAGCAGTAGACAATTATAATTTTGTGAGTGTAAATCAGAGCAAACGTTGTATCTTTTCTTACTATTGTGTTACCTAATGGGGTACTTGTTTTTGGTCACGTGAGGTCCGATCCAACAGTATTAACGTGGCACCCACCACCTAGTTTATTTGTGCCTTTCTGTGTCCCTCTTGACAGAAAAATTCCAACAAACTAGTACACTTAGGTTCTAAAGTGATCAATTCAAGAACTACAGGTACCTACTTAAAGGATTGTACTACTACCACTAGGATAAAAAATGAAACGAAAACTAGCAAAATAATTTAACTGTAGGGGTACGTGTTACAATTATTAATCGTAATGGCACAATCCTTTAAGTACCTGTAGCTCTCGAATTAATCACTTTAGACTTCAAGTGTGCTAGTATGTTGGAATTGTGTCATCGGGAGAACCACAGAAAGGTATTTATATACAGGGTATCCCATTAATAATTTTGAACCGGACGTCACATGACCAAAAACAAGTGCCTCATTGGCTAACACAATAACAGGAAAAGACACAAACTTTCCTCTAATTTACACTCCCAAAATTATAATTCGCTACTACCGCCCAGTTCCGATATATTGCTTGGCTTAATCATCGTGGGACACCCTGTATCTATATATTTTTTATTTTTTATTATTTTTTAACTTTGTCATCCTTTTACTTACCACACCGATGGTTAGAGGAGTATTGTGTTTTATTATGTCTACATAACGGAAAACCACGTCACTCATTTTCGTCGGTCTGTCTGTCTATCTGTCTGTCGGCCTGTCTGTTCGCGTTCTTCTACTCTCGTAATCTCAGCAACCGCTGCATAGATTGTGATAAAATTTGAGTACCGATATGCTGTGATGTTGGGACATACAGGTCACGCTGCTATAATTTTGAAAATCGGTGTAGGGGCGGGGGAGTAATTAGAAAAAAACAAAAAAATTAAATATCCCTCAAACTTCGTGTTTGGGCGTTTTAGGGGTTCCTGATCATTTTTTACTTTTTTTGGGTGGGGGTGAAATTGGGGGTGGGCGGTTCTAAAACTCAAAAATTTGTTCTATTCATAATAGGCTGTCCATTGACCTGTGAAAGAAAGACCTAGCGGCATAATACCCTTTTTTTTACGTGCATCCGAACATTGCCTTGGCTATTACAGAAATCAAGCGACTCAAGGAAATTTTATGATGTATGTATACATACGAGTATTGCTTTAGATCGTTCTGAATTTAGTAACATGGAAATTATAGAATTGCTTTTAATGAAGTTTAGACACAGTACTACTACCGTGGCAAGAATGAAAAATGCGTATGGTTTTCAAAAATCGTGTCAGTGGCGGCGCAGCAATAATAGAAAAAACTAAAAGTATAAAAATAGCTCAAACCTCGTTTTTAAGCAATTTGGGGATTCCTGGTTGTTTCATTTTGTTCAGTTGAAGCTCGCAGAATGAAAATTGTGTCGTTTCAGTTCCTACGAAGAGGTTTAGAAAACTATTTCCTAATTTTTGTGTTGGACGTCTTTCGAGGACAGGCGGGCGATCATTTAGTTGCAAGGGATCTCAGACTACAGCTTCATACAAAGCGAAAATAATAAAATGATATCACTGTTATGTGTGGAAAATACTGAGTCACATAGTACCTCTTTGGTTACTGATTCGAAACAAATTTCGTTTCTCAAGCCACCTAAGATTAGTGAAGGTATGTGATACCTCTGGTCATATTTCCACATCTTATTCATAAATGCACTGCCAATATTCTGCATTATCTGAATCCTTATTTTATCTATGTAAGTCAAGCAGTGGTAATAAACTGCAATGCCATACAAGATTTTAGATAATTATCACTTAACTCTGACTAAAATATTCTCAAATCGGTTCAAAGAGTCCAAATGGGCTTGGCAGCCTGTGCATCAACCGGAAGTTGAGGTGCTTCAGCTCCTCGAATTATTTTCACTATCTTTATGAAGCATTACACCCCCTCTAAAAATATTTATCATCGTGAGGGTAATAGGGCCCAACCACTAGTATAAGTCCTTCAGATTTAAATCCTGGCTTTGCTCCTGAATGTAGAGTTTCAATTTGAATTTACACCTTTTTGAGAAGCCGAGATTATGGGGAAGTTTTTCCAGTGTTTGTATGCGCGGCATCTTGGCAATATTTTCATCTAGATATAATTCTGTTGAAATGAAAATGAAAGTGATAATAATCTTATTTTTCTCAATATTTTTTTTCTAAATATCGTTTCCTTTTCACCTATTTATGATGGAATTTAATTAGTCTAAGCGTATTGTACTGAAATAAGTGAACAAGCTACTGATTCTTAACGTAAACTTTTCATTAGTTAGAGAAAACTGTCAGATTTTGGGTAATCATTATAATTCCGTTAAAATTGAAAAATCTCAAAAACTTTTGATTTTCGTCCACAGATATATTATGCAAAATTTGTTGCATTGTAACTCTTCTATCATATCTGTATACTTATTTTTGTTCACCTTACCAAATGATTCTCCAGAAAAGCAGTTGTTCTCTATGCATTGCGATGGATACAGTTACAATTTCTACTAATACAAATTTTGCATGAAGCCCGTAAAGACAAATAACCGATACGTAAATAGCCAACAGTAAATTGGTGGTGGCGAATAATGGGAAAAATAACAATACTGGTTTCACATATAGACTGCATTTTTATTGCTGGCATTTCGTGCCATTTATAGTGGGCAGTCAATAATTTAACGTTATTTTGAATAGTGCACTTTTCTGTTATTGTGCTGTTGGTATTAAACCATCACACTGTTAATCACATTCAGATGTTTTATTGGTGGCTGTACTCTGATGTCCCTCAGATTGCCAATATATGAAAGGTGTTTAATGTCCTTTTAATTTTGATGATGTAAAGTCGCCAAACAATATGAGACATAATCTTCTCGATAAAGTTTTTTAATAACACAAACATATGACAACAATGGTTTTAAACACTGATGACCAAGATTTATCCAGGTTTATAACAAAATTGCAAGTGATAATTTACTCAATAATTTCCACTGGGAAAAGTTCAATTCACTTGCTTGCAAAAGTAATTCCAGACGGAAACTAAGGAGAAATTTAGAGCATAGAACATTAAAAATAGTTGCATTTAGCTACCGTTATACACCATTGTCCTCGGGAATTTATAAATAAGGATAGATGATGATTAAGGCATCTCGTTTATAGAAGTAATAAGACTTTGCCCAGCACGTGAAGGCATCAGATGGATACAGTGAATTATAAAGAGATTCACACAAACCATTCCCTACATTGATTAAAATCTTATTCTTATATTATTAGGTCAGATATTGTCCGAATGTAAAATATATTCTATATCGATTGCGCAGAGATCGCTTTATTATAAGGGCACTGCTTGTCATTCCACCTAATAACGATTTTGTGCAAAAATATTACCTTATCAGTTGATTTTCTACAAGCTTTCACTGATTGCTTATGTGCAATGGTGCATTCATTTCTGCACACTCTAGTCCACGTGTGACTCGAAATTAAAGCTTACAGTCGGCGCTACCTCCAAGTACCAAAATCGTCATATTCAATTTCAAAATCCTATAAAGCCCTGGTCAATATTATTGATTTAAATTACCTACTTCAGTTTTATAAAACGAATTAATATATGTGATCGATAGTACTGTATGCTAGTATAAAAGATGCATATAATATTGTAAGGTACAATATTCTCGTACGTATAAATTCGCAACTACTGGCAACGCGATTTAAAAGCTTGGATATCAAGTCCACTATTTTGACAATTTTCCGTTGAAATCTCTTAACAACGAAGTTAATTGTATCACAGTGTGCCAGCGCCTGGAAGCAATAAAATGTAGATACGTGTACGTAGATATTATTTTACACGAAATCTAGTGTGCTAATAGTTTCACTGGATTACTGGATTATCATCATGATAAGTTACTAAACTTAAGTTGAATGTATTTTTTTGATTCCTGCCTTGCTGCGTAACATCAGCTTTTTTCGTTAGGTGATATTTGTCAAACAGATATCTGAGAGTCCCTCAGGAGTCAAGGCTTGGTCCATTACTATTTTTAACATAATATTGACGATATTATTTAGTTACGTCAGGCAATCATATCTGCAAATACGTTATATGCAGATGATATTTTGTATGCTCCTCCGACTGGAAATATTACCCAAACATCTTTTAAGAGAAATCGCAAAGACTTCAATTCACATTTGTATATAAAGAAACGGCCTATGTGTAATTGCAAATGAGACGTCACCATTACTATTTTATTTAGACAGCAAAATGAATGTTATTAAAATGACTTAAACCAGAATATACAAGTATCTAGGTTTACAAGCAGACAGAAAGAATTCTGCCGGTGCGCCATCTAGTACCCGAAGGTAACGGCAAACCAAGGAAATCTCTACTTAGCAGTAGTAGACTTTTTGGTGGGACGCCAAGGTGCCTCCGCTTAGCCACTAGAGAGCGCGGGTTCTATACGCGCTGCGTATGAAAGCCGATATACGAGGGCTGCTCTATACCTCTGTCAATCCACCAGTACGCAGACAGCTGTTTCACGCTTATTAGCGATCATCAGTGCGCCATAGGTCGATTGACGGAAATAGAGAGCATCAATTTTTCCATGTTTAATAAACATGTGAATTCTTTCTGTCTGCTTGCACATCTTTCATATCTAGGTTTAATTATTATCGATGAGAAACTGCGCTTCTATCATATAAGTAGTCTTCTGCCAAGAATCGATTCACCTCTGGGGCTCTATATGCAAATAGAGATACTTTTAGCCAATCAAAATACTACTATGATCTCTAGTAATCGTGGCTTTCAGTTATTGTGACATTATTTGCTATACATCCGTTGACATCAAGTAACTAAAGGTAGAGTTGTCATAGAACAGAACAACAATTGCACTATTTTGATCATGGTTGGATTAATTGAAATGTATTTTTTATAAAATACATTGGTAATTTTTGTAGGCGCTTTTTACTTCCCACACCGCTAGGTGAGGGGAGTATTGTGATCGCGAAAATTTTGGATTTTGAGATAATATGCTTTTTGGGCGTTTTATGACGTCTACATAACGAAAATCCACGTCACTAATTTCCGTCGGTCTGTCTGTCTGTCTGTCGGTCTGTCTGTCTGACTGTCTGTCGCTTTTTTCTTTCTAGCCCCGTAATCTCAGCAACTGCTGCATGGATTGTGATGAAATTTGGGAAGCTATATGCTGTGGGGTCGTAGTAGGTAATGCTCCTAAAATTTTGAAAATCGGTGCATAGGCGGCGGAGTAATTAGCAAGAAACAAATCAAATATTGCTGAAACTTCGTTTTTAGGCGTTTTAGGGGTTCCTGATCATTTTCTAATTTTTGGTGGTGGTGGTTGGGGGTGGGGGGGTTGTAAAATTGGAAAATTTGTTGCTTTCATAATCGACTGTCCACTGACCTGTAAAGGAAGACCTAGCGACATAAATAACTTTTTTAGGTATTGCTTTAGATCGTTCTATATTGTGTATCGAGGAAACTGTTGAATTGATTTTAATGAAATTTTGCCACAGTATTACTACCGTGGCGAGGATAGAAAACCCGTATGGTTTTTATAAATCGTGCGAATGGCGGCGCAGAAATAATAAAAAAACTAAAAATATAAAAACAGCTCAAACTTCGTTTTTAAGCGTCTTAGAGGTTCCTGATCATTTTCTGCGTTTTTTGGATGGGGGTGAAATTGGGGTGGTTGGGGGGTGGGGGGTTGAAAAACTAAAAAAATTTATTGTACTCATAATAGGCTGTCCACCAACCTGTGAAGGAAGATCTAGCGACACAAATCACCTTATTAGGTCCATCCGAACATTGACTAGCCTATTACGGAAACTAAGGGACTTAGAATTTTCTGTATACATACGAGACTTTACTGCTTTAAATCGTTTTGTATTTTGTAACGTGGACACTATTATATTGAGTCTAAAGAAATTTTGACACAGTATTATTACCGTGGTGAGGATGGAAAACGCGTATGTTTGCTAAAAATCGTGTCAGTGGCAGCGTAGCAATAATCAACAAAACTAAATGTATGAAAACAAATCAAACTTGGTTTTTAGATATTTTAGGAGTTCCTGATCATTTCCTACCTGTTTTTTGGGTGGGGGTGAAATTGGGGTGGGTGGGGGGTGCGGGGGTGTAAAACTGAAAAGTCTGTAGTATCGATAATAGGCTGTCCATTAACCTGTGAAGGAAAGACCTATCGGCATAACACAATTTTAGGGGGGGGGGGGGGGTCACTGAATTACGGATCAATAATACGGAAACAAGACAGTATACGTACGTATGACCTCAGATCATGTATAACAGCAATACTGCATACATATACTTCTTCCAATGTACTGATACTCTGTACCACAGTGACGTCATGTCATATTTTCATCATTTTCTCGGCTTTCCTGTGCCAAAAAAAAATGAAAAATATGAGAAGGGTCTTATGTCACCCTCTGTCATACACAATCATAGAAAATTCATGATACTAGCCCATTCTTATTTTCCAATAATCAGAGACGTCCCTCACCTAGTGACATGGGATGTAAAAGGACTGGTTAAGTGTGGTGTAAGTGTGCACTGTCCTTAGGGAGCTGTTTCGAGATTTCAGTGCACTACAGAGGGCTTTCAACTCAAGAGCCATTCCGTTACTCCAATATGCATAACTCGATCCCATCCTACACAATCCGCAATAGAGACAACCCTTCGGTACCCACAGCGACCCAAGGGAGTGAAACTCCGGGAGAGACTGTAGAATCTGCCGGTTTCGAAACTCCGGTGCATGCTTTGTACCGTCGACCGACGGCAACTGCCCGGAATCTAAACAAATGGGATCGCACGATTAGGAGTCGCTTCGGCTCCCATATGGCTTAAGTTTGGATTTGAGCTATTACAGAAGTTAATCGAGTTAAGGAGTTCAAGAAAGTTACAATTTTATTAGGAAACTATCGGCGGAGCGCCGGGAGCTTATACCTGAGTGTAACGGTGCATGGCAATTTGATAATGCTCCGGAAGTTCTTCCGGAGGATATAGGGAGCTTGAAACTCTGAAAAATTGCGTAGCCGAGAAGTCTTATGAGCACTTTATAAACCGTGGCGAGAAGTTGCATTACGGAATAAGAAAGTATGTGAAGTTACAGAGCACTAGTTGATTTTGATTTCTTGTAAGCCAGGGTAGTAGTAGTTTATTGTGAGAAAGAATCAATGCATATATGTGGATACATTTCAATTATAGATAAGAGTTTCACAATTAATTTGAAAAATGCCCAAGAAGAAAAATCTTGTGCTGGGCCTCAAATTAATTCACAATTCCTAATTATCTAAGGAAAATCAACCATTACGGGAAAGAATGGTATAGAAAAGAATTATAGAAAACTCTTAGTTTATTTACTTACGAGGGTTTTTGTGATGGATGTTGTTTTTGCGGGCGGATGGGCGATAATTTAGTTGCAAGGGGATTTTAGACTATAGCTTAATGAAATGGGGAATGATAAAATGGTATCATCATTATGTGTGGGAAGTACTGAGTCAAACAACTTGACTCCATTTTTTCTATTGGATGTTGGCCACTGCCTCTGTTTTTCCGAAGTGGATATTAAAAGATAACGATAAAGATAAGCGAATGCCGAACTGCCGTTTAGAGTTTTGAATAAACTTTACACTGTACCGGCTGACTGACACCGAACGGCTAAAATGTAAATAAATCTCCTTAGGTCACATATGGTTTAAGTTTTGCTTTGACCTCCTACAAACATGAATCAAGTTGAGTTCAAGAAAGTTGAAATTTTATTAGGGAGCAAAGAGTCGGGAGTTCATACCTGAGTGTAACTGTGCATGGCAATTTGATAAAGTCCGGAAGTCCTTGCGGAGGATTTAATAGGCTTGAAACTCGGAAAAATTGCTTAGAGGAAAAGTTTTCCGCTGGCGCTACATGAAATGAATGCAGAAGTTCCACCACACAATAAGATAACATGTAATAGGTATAATGCCTCAGCCAACTTTTATTTCAGTAAAGCCACTGTATTCTATATTGTCAGAAAAGTTACAGCAGGTTTGGGTAACAGTGCGTCCGTCAAACCCAACAAGTGCGTAGCAGGAATTTGCAAATCCGAAATACAAATAAAGTTATTAAATTGCCCTACTGCCTAGTTATTAAAAAATCTATATACATATTAAAGGCAAGAATAAATCTGTTTCACAAATTTACGTATTTATTTTGCATGTATATTACCCTGAAAAATATACAGGCAGTAGAGAAGCAAATTTATTAGATGGGCATTAGTTTTTATGTTTTTATGTCTCTTTTAATGCTTAATTGGCAGTTTTTCATCTTATTTTTCTAATTACTATATCTGTATTCATGTTTGTCATTGAATATCAAGAAGATTACACGATCTTGTAAAATAACATTTCCTTCACATTACACATATACGCAAATTCCACGAAATTGTGAAAAACTGACTTGCGCTTTTCTGTGGATATGTGATTAAATAGTCCGCGAACTTTATACCTCTTTGAAATCATATTGTTACAATACTATTATTATTATAGCTATATTGAATTTCTCATAACGCCATATTTCAACTTGGTGTAGAAAATGTATTTGGGAAGAACTTGCCTAAAATACCCGAACTGGGTATTTGCAAAGAAGTCGTTAATGACAGTTATATGTATACATGTCCCAAAATATAAGCGCCCCTACATATACCGGGTGTCCCAGAATTTCCTTGACACGTGATATTTTCGTAACGAAAAACGGTTCAAGCAAAAACTGAGTGGTACTTTTGAAGGTACTATAGGGTCTATCATACCATGCATTCAAAACATTTTTTTTGTACGTCAACCCCTAAAACTCACCCCCAAATTTTTTTTCTCAAATAGCACCCCATATGTTTTCCTACATAAATGATATCCTCATTTGATTTAAAATCTTGTGGTACCTTTAATTTTATATGCAAACTTATTTTTTCCGTAAAATCATAAGCATAAGACAAATGAAATGATAATTTGTTTGACGCCTGATATTTTTGTAACAAAAACGGATAAAAAAGAAAACTAAGTAGGTTTTTCAGGGGTAGTAAATGACCTATTATTCCTTGCTTATGAATCATTTATTCTTACTTACCCCCCTGGAATCCACCCCTAGCTAGTTCTTTCAAATTTCAATCCATAATTTTGCCGGTTTGCCGTCACCTTCGGGTACCAGATGGCGCACCTGCAAATCTTTTCTGTCGCCTGCTCTCACATGCTTCACATGTCTGGTAGACATGAAAAATCTGATGCTCTCTATTTCCATCAATCGACCTATGGCGCACTGATGATCGCTAATAATATAGCATTTATTGCCCAACAGAAATAAGTTTCCATTTACAGGACAAACCAAAATATAACACAAATATACTGAATCCTATTAATTTACAAAACTATAAAGGTGATGTTGCTCCTAAATAAAAAGAAAAAAAACAAATAAACATATTACTTTAAGTACTGTTCTAAAATGCGCTTAAATTCCACCAATGAACACGTAAATATATCACAAACACTACAGATACTATTAAAATTCATACACATTACCCGCACAGGCGATTTCAATATTAGGTTGGAGTTCGCACGGCTGCAAAAAAATAAAACATTGTTTCTGGAGCTCAGTCTAGGAACTAAAAAATTTAGCTGTGACAACAGATCTGGCGAAATAACCTTTCCATGTAATAGTTTATATAGAAAAATCACAGAACTATGCTTTCTTCTTTCTGAGAGTGATAACATTTGAAACCTTTCCAAAAGTAACGTGTAGTCTGAGCCCCTCGGAGGATAAACTCCATCGTTTTTAAATGCCAAATATTTTAAGAATCTTTTTTGGATATGGTCAATGAGGTTGACATAACATGTGTAGTAAGGACTCCATACCAGCGATGCGTACTCTAATTTGGATCGGACATAAGCAAAATATAAAGATTTCAATGCCACTACGTCATAAATGAGCTTACAATTTCTTATTATAAAGCCTAAAGATCTATTAGCACTACAAACAATTTGACTTATATGATGATCAAAGCTTAGCCTACTATCAAAAGTCACACCCAAATCACAGACGGTATCATATCTAAGGAGTTCAGTTCCAGAAAGACAAAAAGGATATAAGATTTGTTGTTGTTTACGTGAGAATGTAACTACTTTACATTTATTTATATTTAAATCCAGTTTGTTAATTATACACCAGTTCTCTAAAGCAGATAGTTGAAGCTGCAAATGTTCGCAATCATTAACGCAGGTTTATTTCAAAAAATAGTTTCAAGTCATCTGCATACATCAATTTGCCGCAATCTAAAGTATCACATATATCATTTACAAAAAGCAAAAATAGCAAAGGGCCCAGGTTAGACCCTTGTGGCACCCCAGATGATGCAGTATAGCTGAAAGATTCATAGCCATTATATGTAACGTGTAACTGACGATCACTTAGGTAGGATAAAAACAATGTTAATGCTTTGTCATCAGAACCCAATATACGTAACTTATCAATAAATATTTCGTGACATACTTTATCGAACGCCTTGGAAAAGTCAGTGTATACTACGTCCAGTTGCCCCTGTTGGTCTAAAAATATTCGATGCAAGTTGTGTAAAAACTACTAAGTTGGTAACTGTAGACTTGTGGTTCATGAATCCGTGCTGATATTAGAAATTTGATTGAAAGTTGAAAGGTAGATTCGGTTATAAAGGATTATTTCAAAAAGTTTGGCAAAATTATTTATATATAGAGATTGGGCGATAATTAACAATCACGTCTCGATCACCTGATTTGTGAATAGGGCAAACTCTGCTCTCCTTCCATTTACTTGGGAAACTTGCTGAACTTAAAATTAGGTTAAAGATGATTACGAAAGCGTTGACTAGTGCAGGGACGGTATCTTTGACAAAAAAAGAGGGAATCTTGTCAGGATCAGAGGTCATTTTATTTTTCAATTTCTTAGCGGCCTCATATATTTCTTTTTCCGTGATGCATTGTTTAGTTAAATTGATATAAGGGTGAAGGTTATGACTGAGCTTGCGGTTATCAAATGGCTCGACAGGGGAGTAAACACTTCGGAAAAATTCTGCAAAAGCATTGACAACTGACTGAGGATTGTCTAATTTAGTACTCTGATAGTTCATTTTGCTTGGTATACGCGAGGTTTTATTTTTCTGATGTACAAAAGACCAGAAGCGAGTAGGCTCATTTTTTACCGACTTTTGAATATCTTGTAGGTAGTTTCGATAAGCATTTTTAATCTGAACTTTTATAAGTGACCTAAGTTTTTCGAACATACGTTTAAATTGGGAGTTATTCGTTCGCTTCCATAAGTTATGATATTTTGCCTTTTCCTTTATATTTTTTATTATTATGGAGTTGTACCATTGAGGAAATTTCCTCCTATGATTTTTATATAGAGGTACATGGGCATCCAATATTCCATAAATTGTTTTGTAAAACTCATCGAGCGCTAAATTAACGTCACTGAATGTTTTCAAAAATGACCAGTCAGTGTTAGTTAATGTATCATATAATCTAACAAAGTCAGCTTTTTTTAAAATTGTAACCTTAACATACGCACTAGTAGTAAATTGCTTTTCATGATATCGAATATTTGGAAGCTTTATAGCAAGAGCTGGGTGGTGATCATCGATTTTAACCAAAGGTGTGCTATCTTCTTCCACTAAACAAACAGTATTACTAATAACTAAATCTAAAAGCCTGCCAGATACATTTAAAACACGATTGTGTTGACTGAAGTTAAAAAATGACATAAAATTATTAACTGTTCTGGATTTACGGTCTCCTTCATTATTCAGAATGAACTTGGGTATATTAAAATCTCCTAATATGATGACTTTTGAACCGCTCAACTCATCCCATTCCTCAAAGGCTTCAAAGAATCGATCAAAGTCGTAAAGCGATAAATTTGGAGGTATATATAATGCGATGATGTAAAACGCGATATGATTGATGGAACATTTACAGCAAATAAAATCAACGTATGGATAGTTTTCATCAAAAGATTTAGTATCAATGAGGGTTACATGAATTGAATTTCTGAGTGCAATCAAGACACCGCCACCAGTAGATACATCTAATAGTTCTAACTTACGGTCCTTCCTAAAAACTTGATAAGTATCTGAGAAGAGTTCCTCACTATGCGTTGACTCTTTGAGCCACGTTTCACTGAGCACTATGATATCAAACTCACATAAAGATTGAGAAGGGTAAAAATCATCAATCTTCGAATTCTTCTTCTTCTTCGCACATTTTGGTAGTAGATCGTTATCTCCTCACCACGAACACTGTTGGGCTGGCTCAGTTTAAAGACACTATTTTGGGAACGTCGTTGATGTACTTGATTCGAAGACTGGTTTCACCTGCCGCTTCTTCGATCCATTAGTTCTTGCTTAAGAGCTTTATAATACTCGATTTGTTTCATGGTGCGATCTTGTGATATAATGACACTTCTATAATTGCGGCTATTTCTCAAATTACTTGAATTCTTCAAGATGTTGCGCCCAATGTCACTATTCTGAAGTACAACCTTTATAGGTCTATTCTTTGCAGCAGTATGTCGTCCTAGACGAAATGGCTTCACATCAGACAGTGTCATGTCAGGGACAACATGCTGCAGTAGTTCTTTAACTGTGGCCTTATCTTGTTGGACTTTGTTCAGCAGTCGGCTTATTTTGATCAGGTTCATCAACATTGAAGATTATGATGTTGGTTACGATTGGTATTTACCATTTAAAATAATTTTGTATATTCGAATCTCCCGCGTTTTGACTTGCGAGTTTGAAGTCTGACGGTTGACGCGGAAGAAAGAGAGAGTCGTACTTCAACTACCGAGGTGAACGGACGTGTGCGTGATATCCGTCACCCCGTGTGTAGCGGGTACCTCCAATAAGGGCGACCACAGCCTTACATCGCTCAGCTAACTAGGAATCTGGATAGAGCAACGCAGTACCCAGCTGGGGAAGACATCCGACGCCAACCAACAAGGGGTGAGTCAACCGATGCATGATTAACCTTCGATTCTCGTGAGTCATTTGCGGTTATTTGCCAATTTAGTTGGTCCTTCACAATTGGATACAATTACTTTATTGATCGAATTGTAACCATTTTTTGGTCCTTCGAGCCGGATAAATAAATCGCGCTATAGTAAAATAGTCTACGTAAAATCTAAATTGGTACGTATCCTTGACAAAAAACGGAGTTTTTTTGTGACATCGGAATTTGTTAGTGTTGCGCGCTGTTTGTAAAAATTGGTTATATTCGAAAACAAGCAACTTTTGGTGTATTGTGTTGGTAATACATATCTGGGGAGTTTTCTGGGCATTTGAAATTGACATTTTGCGAATTGCGTGAGCGCAAAAGTTGTTTTGATTCAGTTGGTTACATTCGGTTGGGGGTTCGAAAACCGGCGTTTCGACAAGTGGTGTAGTCGACGGAGATTTCGAAAAAGAATAACAACTGAAAATTTTGTGATTTGTGTGTGGTTGCCGTATTGTTTGTGTAAAGAAGTTGTGTTTACTAGCAGATTGATTCTAAATTTGATTATTTTGGTCTTGTGTTTACATTGAATCGTTACCTGATACCTGAACATGCCTAATGCAAATGTTGTGAAGTTGCAACGGCAACGCGCGCTAGTTTTAAAATCTATTAAAAATGTTCTTGAGGCGGCCAAGAAGGCTCGTGATAATGGCGAGTATCGGACGGAGTTTTTTCTCAGGTATGGAGAGCTAGATGGGTATGTAACGAGGTTTGAGAATTTGCAATATGAAATAATAGCCTTGGTAGATGAGTCTGCCTTAGAGGAGGAGGAAGCAGTTCATACAATGTTTGATGATATGAGATATTCAATAAGGGGCATTCATAAAGATCTTTCTGATGAGATGATGGCTCGTAGTGAGCATGAAACATCTGCAGTGGTCGCAAGAGAAAATTGTTTGAGGCTTCCCAAAATTGAAATACCGAAGTTTGATGGTGACCTTACAAGGTGGCCTACGTTCATCGACTTATTCAATACTCTTATTCATAGAAATAATTCGCTGTCAAAAATAGAAAAGTTTCAGTTCTTGATTTCTTATTTAGAAAAGAGGCAGGTCGAGTAGTAAGGAATGTGCCCATTACTGAGGATAATTATGAAATAGCCTATAATGCATTAATGAGTCGATATCAGAATGAACGTGTTTTATTGAGCAATTATTGGTTTTCAATTTATAATGCTTCTCCCTCTAGGCATGATTCTGCAGTTGAACTTCGAAAATTGTTGTCAATATTTTCTGAAAATTTGGTGGCTTTAGAGATGAGTAACTTGAACCTATGGGATTTTACCAAATTCAATTTATTGTTGCAGAAATTACCTTCTTCCCTTAAAACGCGATTTGAACTAGAACATAATGGGAATAATGTTCCGGGGTTTGACATGCTTTTTGGATTTGTTGAGAAAACCTGTCGAGCTCTGGAAAATACATCCCTTACTTCCGCATATCAAGGGAGTAATGTGTCTAATGCTAGTGGTGGGTTTAGAAAGAATAATAGTCCTGCTAATCCCAAGGGAAGGCAGACACTTAGTTTTTCGACTGGCACATTAACACAGGAAAAGTGTAATTTTTGCAAGGGTTCACCACATTCGTTGATCAAATGTGATAGATTCTTGCAGAGGCAGAATGTCGTAAGAGGCATGCCTTTGTCAAGCGGACTAGAATGTGTTTTAATTGTTTGGGAGCTACTCATCTAGTAAATAAATGTAAATCAAAAGAACTTTGTGGGGTTTGTGGTGGAAAACACCATGTACTATTGCATTTTCCGGACACTAAAGTGACAGATTGTGATGTCAGTGGTAGTACCTCTAATGAATCTGAGAGTCATGTTCAAGTCATGGCAAGTAAGTTGTCTGTGCAGCCTAGAATGTTGCTTGCTACTGCACTAGTCTCAATATTGGATTCTGAGGGTAGATCCACCAAATGTCGTGTTTTGTTAGATTCTGCTAGTCAAGCCAATTTTATTAGTGAATCTTGTGTGAGAAGGTTGAATCTTACTCGTAAGGAGTATTCAACCCCTGTTGTTGGCATTAATGGAATGTCATCGAATGTGAGTTCGGGAAAAGTCTCTTGTGTTATCTTTCCCTACAGCAAACCGTATCCTAGCTTCAATTTGGAAGCTATTGTGATACCTCAGATTTGTGAGAAGGTACCTCAAATTCCTGCTGTTGTTCAGAAGTGGAAGTATTTAGAAAATCTTTGCCTCGCAGAGCCTTTGGCTGCACATGATGAAATGGAAATTGATCTGCTTCTAGGGGTAGAAGTATTTGGTGAGATCTTACGTTCCGGTTATGTGAGAGGACAGAATGGTGGGCCACATGCTATTAACACCGTATTTGGATGGGTGTTAATGGGCAAGTTGGGGTGGTGTTTCCACTAATAGTGTGCTGAATTTTCTAACTTCTGTGGGGGAATTGGATTGTACATTGAAAAAGTTTTGGGAAATTGAAAGTATCCCTAAGTGTGTCGCATTGTCTGAAGAGGAACAGCAGGCTGAGGAATTCTTTACGTCATCTTGTTGGCGTATGGACTCAGGAAGATATGTGGTGAAGCTTCCCTTTTCTGAATTCCCCCCCAGTTCTGGGTGATTCCTATTCACAGGCTTTACATAGATTTAAGCTGTTGGAAGGACGTTTTCGTCGTGATTCCGTCTTACATGAAGCATATTGTGATTTTATGGCTGACTATTTGGAGCAAGGCCACATGTCTGAAGTTGGGAACCAAGTGGGGTCTAATAGTGAGTATTACATTCCTCATCATGCGGTGGTGAAAAGGAATGCGAATGGTGAAATAAAGCTTCGGACTGTCTTTGATGCTTCAGCTAAAACTACCAATGGAAAGTCCTTGAATGATGTTCTTCTAGCAGGTCCCAAGTTACAAAATGATATCGTCTCAATATTGTTATCTTTCAGGTTGTATTTGTATGTGTTTACCGCGGATATACGGCAAATGTATCGACAGATTTTAGTTGAGGAGTCTCACACTAGTTATCAAACTATTTTGTGGAGACCTAACGGTGACGAGCCTATAAGGAAATATCAGTTGAAGACCGTTACCTATGGAGTAACGTCTAGTCCTTTTCTAGCGATTAGGACGTTGCTGCAACTGTGTAGGGATGAGGGTGAAAGGTTTCCGTTAGCTGTAAATATTTTGGAGAATTTCTGTTATGTTGATGACGCCATTGGAGTAGCAAACTCCAAGGAAATTGCCTTGGATACTCAAAACCAGTTGATTGAATTATTGGCGTTGGGAAAGTTTGAACTGAGGAAATGGGCAAGTAATTGTTCTGAAGTACTTGCTCAGGTACCTGAGGTTCATCAGCAGCCACTTGTATTTGATAAGGATTCTCTTGGAATAAAAGTGTTGGGTTTGCAGTGGTGTCCCACTACGGATTGTTTTTCTTATTCTGTACATCCTCAGATACGGTCCTGTACAAAGAGGAATATTTTGTCAGAAATAGCAAGACTGTATGATCCTCTAGGATTCTTAGCTCCAGTAATCATTGTTCCCAAGCAAATACTTCAGCAATTGTGGGCTTTAGGGATAGGTTGGGATGATGAGCCACCGCTGGAAGTTGCAAACCAGTGGAAAACTTTTGTGGCTGAGTTACCTGAGCTATCTTCGTTGAAAATTCCTAGACATATACTTCATATAGAGGCAAAGTTTACAGAAATTCATGCTTTTTGCGATGCTTCGGAGAAGTCGTATGCAGCTGTAGTTTATCTGAGACAGGTTTCCACGGAGAACAGTATTTCTGTACATTTGGTGTGTGCCAAAACTCGAGTGGCGCCTTTGAAAAGACTGTCGATTCCACGACTGGAATTGTGTGCAGCCTTATTAGCCGCAGAGCTGATTGATTGTGTATCCCATATAATGGTAACACAGAAAATAGATAATGTTTGTGCTTGGACGGATTCGAAGGTAGTTGTGACGTGGGTCAAATCTTCTCCGCATAGGTGGCGGAGCTTTGTAGCCAATCGTGTAGCTATAATCCAGGAGAAGGTAGCTCCTGATTCATGGTATCATGTGGTTGGGAAAGAGAATCCTAGTGACTGTGCTTCTAGGGGGACTTTTCCTCGGCAATTTCTAGAACAACCCTTGTGGTGGGAGGGGCCAACTTGGCTTAAAGCTTCCTCGGGATGATTGGCCTGTAACTTGTGTAGGTGAGCCTTCCTGTACAGATGTACAAGAAGAAGCAAAGGTTGTTTGTATTACTATTCACGGCTCTAGTATTGTTTCAGAATTGTTGAATAGATATTCTTCCTTACGCAAAATTGAGCGTGTTGTTGCTTATTGTTTGAGATTTCGTAAAAATTGTTTGTGTCGAAAAAGGGGTTACCCGCGTGAGATAGGTAATTTATCCGAGGCTGAATTGTATGAGGCTATGGTGGTTCTGGTCAAAGACGTGCAAAGAGTTGAATTGGATAATGAACTGCGGAAAGTTCGTCGAGCGGAGGTCTGTCCCAAAGCTATACAGAAGTTAGCTCCTTTCATTGATTCCCAGGGTGTCCTGAGGGTGGGCGGTCGCTTGAGACAGTCTAGTCTAAGCTATGATCGGAAGCATCCAATTCTGCTCCCTAGGAAGCATCGATTGACTTATCTCATTATCCAAAGTGTGCACAATAGGAGTTGTCATCCTGGACCACAAACTTTGCATTATCTGTTAAGGCAGAGATATTGGATACTATCTGCCAAACGGGCTATAGCTTCAGTGTTATCTCGTTGCATAAAATGCTTTAGAGTTAAGCCTCCTCCAGTGGTCCCCATAATGAGTGATTTACCTTCCGTTAGAATTTCGGAAGTCAAACCTTTTTCCCATAGTGGCGTAGACCTTTTTGGTCCTTTGAGGATGTCTTTAGGTAAAAGACGAGGCATTAGTTCGCAAAAGGTGTATGTGTGTCTTTTCGTGTGTATGGCTACTAAAGCAATACATTTAGAAGTTGTGTCAGATCTAACTAGTGAAGCTGTTCTTGCAGCACTTAAGCGTTTTATAGGGCGGCGAGGACGTTGCAGTGATATTTATAGTGATCAAGGTACGAATTTTGTTGGTGCTTATAAAACTTTACAGTTATTGGGTGCTAAAGCTTCTGAAGCTTTGCAAATTAAGTGGCATTTTAATCCTCCAGCTAGTCCTTCCTTTGGAGGTATATGGGAGTCCGGAGTGAAATCTGTGAAAACTCACTTGCGGCGGGTGATAGGTGCGCAAGCGTTGACTTATGAGGAATTGAGCACCACTTTAATCCAAATTGAGGCAATGTTAAATTCGAGACCCTTGTGTAGTTTGAGTTCTGATCCTAACGATGTAGGCAGCTTGACTCCGGGTCATTTCTTGACATTAGAGCCCCTGAATGCTCCGCCTGACGAAGATTTGTTGTGTGTGAAACATAGTCGGTTGAACAGGTGGCAGTTAGTGCAACAGATGCAGCAACATTTTTGGCGGCGCTGGCATATGGAGTACCTCCACACCCTTCAGCAACGACATAAGTGGAATACACCACATAATCCTCCCTCGGTCGGCCAGTTGGTTCTTCTCAAGGATGAAAATACCCGTCCTTTACAGTGGCCATTAGGCAGGATTATTAAGTTATATCCCGGTACGGGAAACATTTCGAGAGTCGCCCAAGTTAAGACGAGTAAAGGGCTGTTAGACCGTCCTTTATTGAAACTGTGCCCTTTGCCGGCACAATAGGCCATGATTTGCTTGTATATGATAATTTTTTTTTTTTTTTCGTGTTGTGTTATGGGTGGGATAATTCCACTAATTTTCTTTTGTGGGTAATATAGGAATTACTATGATTGGAAAAAATATTTTTTTTTTTTTATATTTTTTGGTGGGCGGAAAATGGTTACGATTGGTATTTACCATTTAAATAATTTTGTATATTCGAATCTCCCGCGTTTTGACTTGCGA